>KK114864.1:255488-287004 GCA_000611955.2 Stegodyphus mimosarum | reverse complement strand
CTAATAGACCCAGGGCCACGAAATTTGGTACATAGGTGTATCTACACAAGAGCCAGTGCACCTCGAAGAGATTTTTTCGAAATTCGAATTGAATTTTTTAATTTTATGTTTTGTGACCAAATCACGTCATTTCGAGACATAATGGGCTACAGGAAAGCGAGATTTCACTCTATACATTTCATTTTTACATCGTCGAGAAGCGTAGACGCTTAGCTATTTTACGAACTTAAAATAAAATTGGTATTTCAATAAATCGATTTAATACGAATTTATTTAGGAAGGTGAACTTAACACCTTTTCGGCGGATTTTTTTTTAAAAAACTTATTTTAAAAAATGGGCTGTTTATGTTCCTTTGATTTTTGGACACGTTGAACTTTAATCCTTTCGACTCCTTTTAAAAAACGAATTTTGGAAAAATAATAATATTTTGTATATTTTTAAAATTTTTGAAATGAAGCTTCCGAATACACTTCTCGCATCTCAGATATTTTAAAATGTAGTTTTGGCAACAATTTTCCTTTCTTATTGTTGTTGATAGATTTTTGATGAAATTGCATCATTTTGAATAGTTTCATTCTTTTAAAAATTTCGGTTTGGCAACAATTTTTCCTCGTATTTCTTATGTTACTTACTGTTTTTAAGAGACTGAAATGTTTAAGAAATTAAAAAGTTGTTTCTTTTTGCAACGGTAAATTGTTTAATTACTTTATTAGGATAATTAACATTTGTATCGAGGGATATTGCTTATTTCATTGTAATATTTTTCCGGTACGTTTAAAAGCCAGACGAAGGCTGGCCGCACAGCGGCTAGTATTTAATAAATAAATATATCGTGATTACTGTTGCCATCAAGAAACATCTAGAAAAATCGAGATTGCTCTAGTGAATAATGAAAAAGCTTATAAAAGCCGAACTTAAACACCTCATCTTAGTTGCTGTTGTAGTTGTAGCTGTTTAAAGCGAAGTGCTGTTTGTTTACTCAATGCTGTAGCGATTTCGTTGTGAGATAGAATTAGTTTATCTGTTTTGAATTGAGTTTTGTTAAACGTTTGAGATATTGTGCGAATATCTCTGAAGAAATATTTCAGCATTTTGATTTATTTCTTGTGGAAAGAATAAACTTTGTTAACTCTTTAACGACTTGTGCATTCAATCCATAACGAACCCGTACGCACGCAACAATATATAACACCATGACTCACAAATATAAATGAAAAATTTAGGTATTGATGTGCGATTTGAAACTGTGGCATGAAACAAAACTGGGTAATTCCTTATTCATTTGAATGAAAAATACTGAATTATGAAAGATTATATGCACTTTTTAAATTATTGCTTTATAACTATTATTCCTTTTCTTTTTTCGGACAGAGTTCTTTAAGCGTAGAGATCAGTTTAATAAAAGATTTTTAATTGATAATTATTGAATAAAAGGAAAGGTTCTAAACAATTGTTTTTTTAAATTTTGCGCTGCACTGATGAGAATAGAAGCCTTTGATACAGGGTGTATTAGTACATGCGACGGGGGCACCACCCCTTTACCGTCGGTTAATTGGTGTAGCGCCACGTCCACCAATATCTAGAGTTGAACCTTGAATCTTTCAAAAGAGCAATTACATGGCCATAGAAGGGCTGTTTATATTTAGTATTACATTCATGTTTGCTGGTTAACATATTCTATGGATAACATGATTTACAGAGTTACATACTGACTTTACCTCTCATTTCCGACATACAATGCATATGCATTACCTGAATTACATTAAACTTACATTGCGTGTGATTACTTTTGTGTACAGTTACAGTTTTTAGCTGTGCATTTCAATAAATATACCTACATTACTTTTAGATTGCATATAAATACAGTTTGCATGTACAGTTACATGTGCCTTACATTACATTATTTTTATACATACATAGTCAGACACGCCTGCTTCACATATTACTTAATTTTACCTACACTGCTTAACTTTAGGCCACATATACTTGCAGTTACATACAGATACGTGCAGATACATTCTGATTAATTTATAGATACAAATATTTACAAACATAAGTCTTACAGGTTACTTACATTACATGTTATTTGGGTACTTATTGCATAATTTTCCAGTACATGAAATAGACATTCCTATATATACATTGCATTGCGTTAGACATCCTATATCCCTTATTCATAATACAAAACGTATATGTTACCGCGGTGACAAACTTTCCGGAGAGATAGAGTACACGTAGATGATGGGAAATTACATAGCAATGCAAGGTCAGAAACGCTTTCCTGGCGCGGTAGTGACGACCCAAAAGTCACGAAAGAAGGACGCGAACAGTAAAACAAAACGTGTTTTATTATATTTAGTACAGCAGAAATCAGCAAATAAGAACAAAAACGAACAACAGTCGCCATCAAAGAAGGTGTTCGAAACTACGACCTGGACTGTGATGCAGGAACCGTGCGTCATTCATCTTCCATTCGGGATTCAGATCTTCCATGCGCTGGAGAAGTGAGGCTTGCATCACGGTCCGGGGTCGTAACTTCGAATACCTTCTTTAATAACGATCGTTGTTTGTTTTTTTCTTATTTTGTAGGTTTCTGCTGTGCTAAACATAATAAAACATGTTTAGTCTGTAGAGACATTAGGTTATTTCGAAGCAGGAGACATGAAACATGAGCAAAGCCTTCGCCGGGAATCGAACCACGGACCTCTCGGTTACGCGTCGAGCATGCAGACCACTACACCACGAAGGCATGCGAAGAAGGTGGGAGTTTCCTTACCTTATAAGTCTTACAGTTTGTGTTCTTCCTTTTTGGCATTTTGTGTTGTCACTACCACGACAGGAAAGCGTTTCCCACCATGCATTGCTATGTGATTTCCCATCGTCTCTCTCTCTCTCCTGAAAGTTTGTCACTGCTGTACTGATACACCCTGTATATATTGCATATAAAAAGTAGTAGTATAATATCAATATATTAGATTTTCTTAACCGTTTCAATAGCGCTTATATGAAATCTGTAATCAATTCTACAGTTTCGAACAACCGTACAATTTTAGTTGCATTCTTAAATCTATAATTTTAGTGTAGATGTTGCTGTGAAAGACCGAAATTGGAGAATGTCGACTTTCACCGGAGAATGTCAACATTCACCAAATACGTCGGTGAAAGATCGAATATAACATTGCATTCTTGTACATTCGGACCCTCACCGGTGTATGTCGACCATCACAGATATGCTCCGGAGTAGGTCGAAAAGAGAGGCGACCGGCCGTTTCCCATAAATGCAGTCGTAAAAGCGAGGGCCTCTCGTGCAATTCAAAGTCTCGTAATAGTTTAAGTTGTTGCAATGAATCAGATTTGAATCGCATAATTTAGTAAGTTTTTTATTACTATTATTTTATTTTCTCATTGACTACGTACTGTACAATTGAGTAAGTTTTTTAACTTCTATTATTTTCCTTTCTCATTTTGAATGCATTGTGTGTTTCAAGTACTCGTGTGTTTTTTCGCGACTGAATGACGGAGAAGAAAATATAATATTCTCATATATTCAACATTCACCATTAGTACATGGTGAATGTCGACATTCACCGGTGTAAGTCAGAAATAAGAGTATTTGGAAAATATTTCGGACATACTCCAAGCGACTATGTGAAAGTCGACATTCTCCAGATTTCGGTGTTTCACTGTAACATAGATATAAGAACGCGATTTTTGAGAACTCAGTGGTTCAGTCTTTTCGGAAGATTCCTATGACCTTTAGCTGTCGACGAATTTGATGAACATGCTGTATAAACTAAATTCTGAAGCATATGATGCTAACAATTCAATCAAGTGCAACGTGCATTAGTGTGTATATCGAATGACTTACATCAAACAGAACAACTGAAGAGGTTATTCTACCAGTTTTAAAATCGCTTCTGGATTTATTTTGTGCATTAAATATTCCTTGGGGATAAATCGAGTTCCGAATGCTTTTTACTATCTCATTCCTGATGCATCCCCGCACTGGAGATGGTCCTGTGTCTTCCTCTCTTTTCCCCCCAAGATGTCTCGCCGTCGTTTGTCGCCTCTTCGACAGCGACATTTCCCAATGCGAGGGAGAAACGTCGAGGCCTTTATATCGTGGCACGTCTATCTTTAGCGTCGAAACCCCGTTCTTCGCCCCCCTTGCCCATTTCCAATTTTTCACTGCGACCCCTCTCCCTTGGGATGGTCGAAGCTGGTTGCCATGGTATCGGAGAGTAAAACCCGAGACCTGTCTGGACGTCGAGTAATTTCGCGGAGCCAAGGATTCGGAGATGCTTGGGAGACGTGATGCTCTTTTCTAATTGCATCTCCTTTAGGGTTTCCAGAATTTGGCGATGTTTTCGCGCCGCAGAGTGTCTTTTCACATGCTGCATAGATTTCCCATTGGGTAGCTAATCATGTTATCGAATGCCTGTAGACTTTAATTCCATAAAATAACGTATCACAACATGATCATTAGTGACTTGTACTGAAGATATCTGCCTTTCCTTTCTGAATGAACTATCTTGTTATTGAACATCCGTTTTATGTTAGTTACTACCCTAAACTACTTTATACAGAGCTTGTTCTCATTTTTTAGACGATGTATATTGTATTCACAAAACTAAATTACATAAAATTTTTGTGTTTTAAATGTTCTATTTGACATCCCTTATCTTTCGACACCGCAATTTCCAGGATAATAATGCCTTTTGAAGTGTCAGAAGAGGTATTTTATCCCATTCCTCCCGAACAGCTTTCCAGAGTCCCGTTAGGGTTTGGGGACAACGTTTGGATAATGCAGTTTTTAAAATTCCGAAACACAAAAATCCATAGGTGACACATCGGGAGATTCAGTAGGGATATCAGTCAAGGGTATGGCCTCGATACCAATTTTTTGTTCCATTTCTTTTAGGAAATTTACAGTGGATTTTGATGTGTGACTGCTAGCTTTGTCCCGATGGAGTCTCACAGATGGATGGCACTGTGAGTAAAGCGATGGTATTTCATTCAGAAAAATTGGCGATAAAATATATTCCTGATAGTATTTGTAGTTAATCTCAACAATTTTTTGCACTCTCTTTATTTTTAACTTGTCATTATAAGAAAAACCGGCAACAATCATGAATCCCTTAGAAAAACTTTCTTTCGATTCTTTGAACCCCATGTACTTAATTTTTTTTTCTCCTTTTATGGTAATAAATGGCTCTTTTTTTTTGTTGCCATGATCCAAATACACCCATGCTTCATTTATTATGACAATTGTTTTCCATTTTTTTTTCGATAAGTGTTTCTCATAGAATTCTGCAGCGTGTCCCGCGTCGAGCGATATGCACATTGCGTTTTTTCGCTTTCTTAAGATTTAAATCAACGTTTATCATTTTGTTTACGGTGGACACCGAGCGTTTTCATGATTTTGTAACTGTCCTTTGAATAGGGGTATTTTCTTTTAACATTAAACACCGTACCTTTGCAATAGTCGAAGATGTCCGTTTTTTCCTGGGATACTCGTTTGGAATTTTTGTCCCACTCGAGGCTCCAATTTGACGTTTTTTTCCCCTTTCTTGTTGATGATATTACCTATCGACGCTTTAGATATCACAAAACCATGACTCTCACATCGTTTTTGGATAACGGAGTATGCCTATTTTTCTTCGGAAAGAGCGTCAATGTAGCCTTCGATCCATTGCTTTGTTAAATTCCCCATTTTGAATAAAAACAAAACTTTCGAGCCACAGACGATCATTTTGACTTTTAAAAACATAGTACAATTGCAATTACTTCTTTTGCGGCAAACGATTTTTTATTACTGCTTACCAAAGTCGTCTAAAAAATGTGCGAACAGCCCCTGTATTCCCTCAAAAATATGTAGTTTTTTAATTTTCGTTTCAAATATGAAAGATCTCCAGTTTTCACTCTGAAAACAAATTGGGAAGTGAAGTAATATGATTGGATCATTCTGAAGTCAGTATGATTTCGTTTTCCTAGTGAACAAAATAGGACTACAGAAAAAATTAACATGGAAACAGCCTTGCAGTTTCCCTCGTGCGCTGAAATTCGAATCCTGTTCTAAGTACCATTAGACTCAAAATCATTCTACAATTCTCATATATCCACTCCGTCACTAGGTCAGTTAATTCCATACATATCCTTCGATACGATGTTGAGTACAATAAACGTTAACATAACACGTATCATCTTAACAGCTTCAAAAAATATTGTTATAATACTGTTGCGTTCGTAACAGATTGAGTGCACAAGTCCGGTAATAAGTTAATAAAAGTTTTTCTTATAAACAGAAATATATCACAACTCTGGAATTTTGCTCAGAGATATTCGTACAAGTATTCACAATATCACGCAGCATAATCAGTAAATACTTATCCAAACTACTAAAAACGTTAAATAAAGCGCATCTAAGGAGAAAGCTAGCTTGAATATTTTAGTTCACGTGGAACTAAAGTCGCACCGACAATAGCAAAGCAACTAACAGCAGATGCTCTCTCTTTGGCCTTGAATAGTTTTCAATCGGCCGCGAGATATTTCTAGTACTTTCAGCTTCTGGAAATGACTAGAAAGCAATACGAGGATTGAATGACGGTTACAGCTAACATAGTGGTCAATTACATTTATTCAATTTCAATACAAATTACCGAGATATCCATTTATTCAATGTTAAAATCTCACTATCGGCCAAGCAGTTAAGTCACTGAACACTGGTAGTTCGGTCCAAAGTTCGAATCCCTGGAATGGGCATTTTCGTGGTTTTCCCCATGTGGAACGTGTATACGAGCCAGTTTCCCTTTGAAAGTCCTCTACGAAGGCATCCCTGCCCTTAGGCAGATAGCCCTAGTGTGCGTTGCCGTAATCTCAATAAACCATCAAAGTTAAATGCACGTGCATCGGTATTCTTTCTTTTCCGGTATAGCTTTCTCTTAAATTCGTTTCGCGCTACATTACACAGAAAAATACAACAATTTATAATTCTATTAAAATTACCTATGTAAATACAAAATTCGTAACAATACTTTCAGAAAGAAAACTTGCTCTTAATTATAATCAATTTGTAGGCCAAGGCTGTATGCGTAAAACCTATCTTTTAAAGCAAGATGTTTCTGACAAGCGTTAAGCATGAAAAATGTTTTCAAACGTTAATGTGGAAATTACAGCAATTCAGCATTCTGAAGAACATATAAGAACCTTCGGCCTGCTTTATGAGTTTGAGACAAGGATGGTTTTATATCACGAAGATCATCTAACTAATAATAAGTCAATTAGGAAATCTTGAATTGTTGTTATTATTAGAAGAGAATTGTTTGTGGAAGCGTTTGAAATCCTTTTTTATGAAGGCAGTGTCAAGCTGATTTAAATTTTGTATTAGAATGGTATTGCATTCATTTAATAATCTGCATATTTGAAGGGATGTCTTGGTACGACGGATTTGCTAATTGCATTTGGTGCATTTTTTCGTTACACGTGAAGAAAACGGCGAAAACCTCATTCAGCGGAAAACTGGATTAATTGTTATTTCATACTATGTAGCCATTCGATCTCTAGTAGGCATTTGAGACTTAAATTTGTCAATAATGTGAGATGTTGTTAAAACGCAGATACTAGTACCAAACTTTGATCTCGTAAATTAGCTTATAGTTATTAGGTTATTTTGCTTTTGGAGACGTGAAAAATGAGCAGTGCCCTTGCCGGTACTCGAACCCGGATCTCTCGAATACGCGCCGAGTGTGCTACCCTTACTCCACGAAGGCATGCAGAAAGGAGGAAGAAAACGCCTTATATGCTCTCCCTTTTATTGGGCGACTGGGGATTGGTGGACCCAATCGCCCAATCCTAGTGGTGAAGAATCGTCATCCACTACCTTTTTTTAGTTCAGGTGCCACTGTAGAGTCATTAGATATTTTTGAAACAGGGGGACTTGAAAAATGTGCATTGCCTTCGCTGGGACTCGAACCTGGACCTCTCGAATACGCGCCGAGTGTGCTACCCTTACTCCACGAAGGCATGCAGAAAGCAGGAAGAAAATACTTTATAAGTTAGCTTTCCAAAATATATTTTCATTTTTAATAGTGTATTTAAGTACCTTAGTTAGCGTCAAAATAAAAGCTTGAGCGTACTCTGTGGGTCAAAAAATGTATAGAAGAACATTTTTATGTTTGTTGTTCAAAATGAGCATGTCTTTGATAATTTTTTATCAATATGTGTCATTTCTCATTGACGTTTTTTGATAATTTTTTATCAATATGTGTCATTTCTCATTGATTTTCTTTTTGATAATTTTTAATCAATATGTGTCATTTCTCATTGGTTTTTTTGATAATTTTTTATCAATATGCGTCATTTCTCATTGATTTTTTTAAACTGATTTCACATTCTGATCTTATTTAATTTCCTGTAATGTTATCTAACTGTGTTGGCCAATTTATAATGTTCTTTTCATTTTTCATTCGTAATTTAAAACTGTTTTCGCGTCACTACTTCAAGAATATTCAAGTGCTAAGCGTCTATTTTTCGATTGATATTCCAATGTAAATATTGATGACAGCGTCAACGGAATTGACGAATGGTGATTGAAGAAATATTTTCAATCATTACATCTTACCTTTGCGCTCAACGGATCCATAACTGATACAGAATTATTTATGATGATTTAGAATACATTTTAGTTTATTCTAAATTTTTTCCGATACAGAAGTAATTGTGGCAGAAAATTCTTCCCATATACCGTATATTTCGGCGTATAACGCGCACTTTTAGCGTTATACGCCGGTTTTACCAAACACCCTTGCTGCTGCAGCACGATTTCCATTTTCTTTCGCAAACTCAATGGCTTTTCATTTGAAACCGGCACTGTGTTGTTTCGTTTGGCAGGAGCCATATTTACTACCAAAAGGAACGCTAGATCAACTGTATATCAACTAAAACCTTCGGTATTCACTTCAGAATCACGGCTTCAATGACCACAGGAAGAGAAAACATCTGAATCGTAATTCCACGAATTCTTTCGGATTGGAAGGGCATTCTTGCTCTAAATTATATCTACCCTTTTCTCGAAATCCTACGCTAGCATTCTTTTGGACACTTGCACTGAATACAACGCCTCCTTTTTGCAGGTATATTTACTCCCTTAAGTATTTAACCCCACATACACATTGTTCCTCTTATCGCTTGTCAATTCGGTATACATTGTTCGAAATTCTAAGACAAATCTTCGAATAAGGGACCTCAAAAGATATGAGCATTGCACTCGTAGCTTTTAGGTTTCTTCGTGAAAAATTGGGTGCGCGTTATGCGGCGAATACACCTAAAAATTAAAGAAATATAGCTCGAAATTATTGATGCGGGTTATACGTCGGTGCGCGTTATACGCAGGAAAGTACGGTAATTAATTTTCAAGCTTTTAATAAATTTCAATATTAAATAAATTGAAATTTTAGCCTAAAATAAATCAAGGGCTAAATGCGCCAAATGTAGATAGGCTTTCTCTTTTAAGATCAATTCGTTGCCTAGCGAAGATGTAGTTTTCCTTAGGAGTCCGCATCGTGGAAGAGAGAGAAGGATCGCCTTTCCCTCTTTATTGCTGAAATACATCACTTAGCGGTGAGCGGAGCATCCCCTCAGAACAACTATTCTCTCCCTTCCCTCTCTCACTTATTCCCGCCTTTTCTTCTTTGTACTGAATCATGGAATTCGTAGCTTCGGGAAAGTTTTCCTTTCCACTTAGTGAAGATACCAGCAGCAGCAGTTTTCCAAGCATCTTCCTGACTCTTCTAGGAGTTAGAAATCCTGATTTAAAAGAAGGGGATGCATGAGCTTAATAATACGTAACTAAATTATATCATTATGTAAATCTTTTTTAATGTAAAATTTGTTTGCATTCAAAAAGTAACTTAAATACATGTTAATTTATGCTGCAGAGACATTAGGTTATTTCGGAGCAGGAGACATGAAAAATGAACAACGCCTTCGCCGGGAATCGAACCACGGACCTCTCGGTTACGCGTAGAGCTTGCAGACCGCTACACCACGAAGGCATGCGAAGAAGGCGGGAGAAATACCTTATAATGCTTACAGGGATGTGTATGAGTGCGTGCACGGCAAGCACCAAAAAGCCGTATTTGAATAAGAACATGAGACTCGTAACCTTGTCAAAAGTCGTAGATCTTAATATATAAGCGAGATATCTATAAAAACGGTGAATTATTTATTAGCCATGTGTTTACGGTGTGATAATAAAAGCTGTATGTGTTTGCACATAAGTGTGTAAGCATATTAATGCACTAACTGAGTAGCCAAAAGTATCAAATTTAATGGCTGTGAATGGATGTATATTAAAAACCTGAGCGCGTTCAGATTTTACATTACGCCCAAAAGAGCGTTTTGTGGCATGATATTTAATAAACATTCGTAATGATATTTAATAAACCTTTATTTATTAAATATCATGACACATATATTTAATAACATGATATTTAACCCGGGAGGGCGCGCGCTGTATTATGTAACACGAGAACGCGCATGGGGTGTCAACACACCCCAAGCAACTAAATGACGTAAAAATATAACATATTACAATTCAGTAAAAGAATGCATTATACATTAATTAGAACATTTATTATATAAAATAGCTTTAAAATAATGTTAATTTAAAAATTAATAACAAATAAATCTGGCCTGTTAAAAAGTACTTAATTTTTTTCAGATGACTAGGAATCATTGATTTCTATGAGAAATTCTTGTTTTCTTAATTTGTGAATGCAATTGAAATCCAAATTATGCAAAATTGTTACATTAACAATGAGTTATATAATTAATTTTCACATCAGTTAAGCTCATTAGATATTTTGCTGTTTATACACGAAGGTTCTATTTCACAGTGCTCTGGACATATATTATTTTTACACTTCACACATACAGTTTTTGATTTTCTGTCTTTTTCCCTTGGCCACATGAACATCTCCTGTAACATAATTGTCTTTGTTTGTGGTTCATCAAGAGAATCTTCGTTGTGCTCCTTCTGTTTCTGCCGTGATTTCAGATGAGGATCTAAAAGTACAAAGGCCAAGTTCCATGCATCGATGGGTGAAGCAACATCTTTAGATATATATGTATTGCCAGGCAAAATTTTTATGATATTATGCGACGCACGAATCTTTAAACTCGAAAGGGTTCTTTCTGCCATTTTGTTATTTTATCTTTTGCTATAAAGTACTTAGTTTGATTACAAGGAATGTCTTCTGAAGAGCCGCACTCTTCTTCTGATTCAGACCGATGATCACTAAATAGATCTTCATTATCCGAGTCTCCTAATTCTTATTCTATAGAATCTTCATCCGACGAAACCTCCTCTAATAATTTTTGAAGTCTTTTCATTTCTCTGATAAAATTTTGAATCAAGCGAGAAAAACGTCGAACAGAGAGACTTGAACATGCCATAGCTCACATAAAGCGCTCGTGGTGTGTCGGCACAGCCCAAACTATTCTTTACACGACAATAAATGCTCGAAATTTGCCGTTTGCACTCGAGACATATAGAACATGACCTTGGAGGCAGGTACTGATGGACTTAACCGTTTCGGATTATGTTTGAAGATTGCCGGCGATGTTTTCTGAGCGTGGGATACCGAAACACCCCACGCGCGTCTTCCCGGGTTAATAAACCTTTATTTATTAAATATCATGTTCTTCGTACTTAAACCATAAAATTCAATTCAACAGCCATACTACAAAATACTTATAAAATGAGTATATGTTGAGAATTTCTGATACACAGTTCCGCCCGCTTTAGATAAAAAAGGTTCCCCCCTCCCTTTTTTTTCGCATATTGTTTCCATTCCACCGTTTGAAATCGTTGAGTTTGTTAATCTAAGATTGTGCAATGTCTGACATATTATAAAATAGATAATAAAATAAATTCCAAATTAGGGCTTCCAGATGCCCATATTCCGTGAAGGATTACGTTATTCAAAATTGGATGGCTTCAGGCACCATTGTTTTATCACAATGCCAGAAACATACATTTGTGCAGATTTTTCATCATTTTATTTCTTTAAGTATAGTTCTTTAAGTGTTGTAATATTTGGTGGCAACAGTTTGCAAAGTGAATCAACGCAAAATGCCGAAACGAAATTAATAGCCCTTCTGGGCTAAAAAAAAAAAAAAAAGACCATCGGCTGTAGCCGAATCGATAGCTATCGATTTATGCAATGTTTTGTCGTACTCGTAGAACTTAGAATACTATGAAAACTCTAGAAATTACTTAAACATGATAGTTCTCTTCATTCATAACAAAATATTAATAAAACGAACAAAAACGAAAATCTGAAAGCTTCCAGATTTTATATTACCCTTTTAAAACGCCCTTAAAAGGGTTTTTTTTTTTTTTACTTTTTGTTTGCTACCGTTATTTATTAAATATCATGTTCTTCGCACTTAAGCTACATACAATTCAGTTCACAACAGCAGCATCACAAAATATTTAAAAACAGCAAATCGGCGTATCTTTAGAACTTCCTATACAGTCTTGCGCGCTGGAGATAATTTTTTTTTTACAATGTTATTGCTGGTTTTTAAATCGTTGAGTTTTTAATCAAAAATTTATTAAAGTTACACAGAATTTGGAATAGATAATTAAACAAATTCAAAAATCGGGCTTCCGAATGCCCATGTTCGGTTGGAGGACTACGTTATTCAAAATTGCATGGCTCTAGGTACCGTCGTTTCTTCACAATGCGAGAAACATTCATGTAAATTCTTCGTTATTTAGTTTCTTTAAATATAATATATGGCAATAATATTTGGTGGCGGCAGTTTGAAATGGGAACCAACGCAGAAAATGAAACGACGCAAAATGCCATTTTGAGACTAATAGCCCTTTGGGCCTAACGCCCGTTTGAGCTAAAAAAAAGTCACTGTCCTGTTCTAGAATCGCCATATTTCTCGCTGGTAAGGAACTTAATTCCGTTAGTTTTTTAATAATGTGGAAGTAAATTTTATATTTCTAGATAATGTTTATCATTTATAGATATTTGTATTTTGGGCTAAAATGAAAACCGTTTTTCTAATCCCGTTTGTTCTGTTTCAGGCCTTCTGTCTTGGGACATTGAAGCAACTGGCTGTGATCTAAATGGTTTAGAAACTGTGTGTTCCGGAATTAGCACGAAACATCTCAGTGATACCGGTAAGTAATTGATATATTTGTCTAAAAAAATTATTTGTACGTGCCTTAATTTGCTCATCTCTTAATAATTCCTGAGGAAAGATATTACAAGGTGCCTCTTGGCGAAAATTGGCGATTTTTTGGCGCCAGTCGTGTTTACGTGCAACGCTGTGCCAAATAAAATGGCGCCAAAAACATAATGCATTAAACCATAATTAAAACGTAAAATTTTAAATCAAAATAAAATAAGAAAATAACATAAAAATGCAAATGTATGTTATCTGATGCGCGCAGTACAAAAGGAAATGCCGAGTTATCGGAAGAATATATTGTTACCATAAATGAAGCAATGTTGTTGGCGATATTCCAAGAGGCACCTCGAAATATAGATCACCCAAAACCCGAAATCTTGTTTAACTGGTAATGTTATGTGTTGCATAGTTAGTTAAAGCAGCGGAGTGAGTTTTACTATAATGTATATGAAATAAATGAAAATCGAGTATTCCATATCTGTGAGACTAGCAAAAATTATTATAGCACTTAAAAATTAGGCTAATCTTTGGAATATGGTAACAACCAGTTTGGCGACATTTTGGTAAGGCGATACCATTTTTAATTTTTAAGGCTAGGATCATTTTTAATGTCTGCCTTATAAATTCGCAGGTGACGTTTATAATAGATAATTAGAGGGAAAAGAAAAGTAATGTAATTTCTTGCATATTTTATTTATTTTATACGTGCAAATGTTCATCCTTGGAAAGGGTATATGCAAGCTGAACAGATAAAAGCTCGCATAGTATACATACTTTTTAACGATCAGGTAATTTCATATATGTCCTTTTTACCTACTTCAAAGATTCACAAAATTTTCCTGCATTTTTGTGAACATTTTTCTAATTTATGAAAAAAATTATTTACATGTTTCATAAATAAATTTGCCCTGTAAAAACAAATTTCTGTGCACGTTTGTTCCACTACTTTCCGGAAAATTCCGATCGTGATTTTAGATTTCCGTCGTGATCGTGTAATAAGCGCTTAGAAACAGTTTCGCACCTAATCTTCGTCATGATTAAGCACTTTTATTCCATAAAAATTCTAGCATAAGCGTAATTCGGCTAGCAGATTGTTGTAAAAAATGTTGAGTAAAAAAAAAACATCGTGAAAACAAAATGGCGTCCAAAAAAATAACTCGTAGGTTGCTGTAGCAGGGTTGGTCGCCAAATTTTCGCCAAGTTACCATAATCCGAAGATTCACCAAAAATTATAATGGCACATTAAAATTATTTAACGACACCTTAGTTACATTATTACAGCATAAAAATCGCTTTACAACGAAATAATATAATACTTTTATTGTTGTAATCATGTATGGGAAATTACTTCGTTTTACCGAACACAATTTCCAAAATAAAAGTTTAAAATACTGTTGCGTGCGTACGGGTTCGTAATGGACTGAATGCACAAGTCGTTAAAAAGTTAGTAAAATTTACTCTTTTCACAAGAAATAAAATAAAAATGCTGAAATATTTCCTCAGAGATATTCGTTCAATATCGCAATAGTTAAACAGAACACAATTCAAAACAGAAAAACTAATTCTACCTCACAGCGAATTCGCAACAATCAATAACAGCATTAGGTAAACAACACTTCGTTTAAAACAGCTACAGCTGAGCTGAGTTGTTTTAATTCGGCTTTTATAAGCTTTTGAATTATTCATTAGAATATTCTGGTAAAACCTATTTTCTCGATTTTTATGGATGGCAACAACAGTTACGAGATATTTATTCATTAAATATTAAATGCACGCTCTCTTTTATTTTTACTTTTCCGACGTAGCTTTCTCTTCAAAATAATAGCTAAATACATACGAAATCCGTACCATTAGTATTATGAATGTATATTTTACATGCAAACTTTGTGCTAAACATGAACGGAGTTATTTGCATTATGTTTTAAATAAAGTGAAAATAATTATTTAAATAAATTTTCGAATATTTTTACAGAATTAGCATATATTCTCGCGTCTTTCTACATGTGTATAAGCCACGGCCTTAATTTTTACCTCTAATTTAAAAATTCCTCGAGGATAAGCCACAGATATAATCTACAATAACAGCCATCTACAATATTTCATTTGTTTTGAGTGTGTAAAAACAGCTAAAATGAAAATAGTACTTACCATACACGATAGTTATAAATTTTTATTATGAATAAAAAGAACATGTTTCTGTGCCTAGTACCTCATATTCACCGTCTTTGTCAGTAACACTAGCCTTCATACAAGGAAGTAAAAATAAGATGTATTCCTGCATCACATAGATATACTGAGTCTTCAACATTGAAATACACTGGTGTGCAAAAATTAAGGACGAGACGGTTTTTTCAATATAACTTTGTACAAAAGCTTTCCAAATCAACACATTTAATACCGTAAGATCCCCAATACGTAAGGACATGAGTAATGTAAGCAACACTTACTAAAAGAGAAATCAGAGGGATAAAAAGAAGCTTTATTGAAAAAGTAGCATGGAGCGCAATGCGACTGAAGGCCGAAACATCCCTGTGATGGGTGTCCAGCAAGAAACATCCGGTCTTTAATAGGGGATATGATCTCCCCTGACTGCTAGGCAGGTTTCACATCATTTGTGCATGCTGGATATGTGGTTGTTAATGAGCTGTTGAGACACTGCTGCTCGTTCCTCTTGTAGCACCAATCGCAGTTTCGGAATCGTTACTGGCGATAAGTTACGTGCTGCCTCGGGTCTCCCTAGTAAGTTCCGTACGTGCTTGACGGGATTTAGATCCAGAGACCTTGCCGACCAATCCATGTGTTCAATATCTTCACTCTCCAACAGCTCTTCGACAGTAACTGTGCGATGAGGTGGAGCGTTGTCGTCCATGAAGAGGAACTGAGGACCCATAGCCCTTGTGAAAAGACGCATGTAAGGAAGAAGAACCTCGTTACAATAGCAGTCCCAGGTGACGAACCTCCTTGGGAGATATGAAGGTCGGTCCGGCTACCAAGCATTATGTCTGCTCGAACGAGAACTCCGCGACCTCCAAAACAGTCCCTTTTGATGATGTTGAAGGGGTTATTGCGTGTTCCCCGCTCTGTCCAGATGTGTATGTGTCTAGAATCGCAACTCAGACTAAATCTGCTCTCATCTGTAAAGAGTACTCGTCCCCATTCATTGTCTCTCCAATTCCGGTGTTCCCGGCACCACAGAGAACGCCTTCTCCGATGGGCAGGCGTTAGAGGTACACACCGTACAGGGCGTCGTGCAAACAGACCACCACCGTGCAGTCTTCTGGCCACGGTAAAACGCGATATCGGTCGTCCAGTCGCCTGTGTCGTGTGTCTAGCGATTTCTCCCGCTGTCTGCCGCCTGTTTCTTCTGGCCTGTAAGGCAATATACCGGTCATCTGCGGGTGTGGTTCCTCGTGGACGACCACTGCTAAACCCCCGGATAGCTGTTCCTGTAGTTTGAAATTGTCTCCAAAGTCGTGAAACGATGCTGTGAGCAATTCCGAACTCTGCAGCCACACTTGTCACACTGCGCCCTTCCTCCAACTTCCCAGTGATTCGACCTCGGGTAAAAGCATCCAGATGTCGTCTAACAGATTGATTATTCGCCATTTCTCGCTGAGGCAGCAACTAGGTGTGATTTTAACTGCTATACGGCGTGCAATCTCTTTGCCAGAAATACTGATCTTACACCGACAACATGCTTTATACTACTCAGACACTCCCCCATTACGTCTACCTGCATATCTGCTACCGTACATCACCTTGCTTAATCTCCTGATTGGTCTTTCTGTCCACTCTGCCTCTTCGTTCAGCTAATATGCTAATTTTTCGACTTCGTGCTTAATTTTTGCACACCAGTGTATAGTAGAAGTGATTTTAGTAACCTCAGAAGCAGAAGTGAGTATTGATTTACTAAATGTTACCGTTTCACGCATACGAAATGAAGGTTTAATTAATATAAGCAATCTAGAAATGTAATAATTAAATTAAAAGGTGCTGATACCGAAGGGTAAGATGAATGCATAGGTTTCAAGGATAGGACTAGGATCATCAAGGTTTCAGATTTTAAATTACGTCCAAAGGGGAGCTTTTTAAACACTTTGTATGTTACTTTTATTTATTGAATATCATGTTCCTCGCATTTAAACCATAAAATTCAGTTAAAGAACAATATCGCACAATAATTTTAAACTTAGCATATCTTTAGAATTTCTTACACACAGTCTCACGCGCTGCAGATAAAAATGTTTCTTTCTGTACAACGTTGCCATTGCCCGCTTGGAAATCCTCGATTTTGTTCATCTTCGAGTTTGTTCATCAAAAATTCGTTAAAGTTTTACAAAATATGAAATCGATAATAAAACAAATTACAAGTTTCAAATTTGGGCTTCCAGTTGCCCATATTTGCAGCAGGATGACGGCATTCAAAATTCGATGGCTTTAGGTACCGTCGTTTTGTCACAATGCGAGAAACATACATACATTTATGCACATTCTTCATTATTTAATTTCTTCAAATATAATACAGGGTTGCCATATTCTGTGGCAACAGTTTGAAAAGTGATACAGACTTTTAATGTTTCCGACGCAAAATCGCAAAACGAAAACAACAGCCCTTCAGGGACAAAGCCCCTTTGGACTAAAAACTGTTTTACATTAAAAAATATTTTCCTATTTCTCTATTTTCATAGTTCTTGAAATATATAGACTGTTACAGATAGTAGACATGTTGATTGTCTCTTTGATTGGCTTATAGAGTAGTTGTCTTGTTGAAGAATGTTATATTTTTAATAACAAAATTTAATCAAAATTATTGGTCTCTTTTAGAGATAGTTTGGTCAACAAAAGATGATTTCCATGAAAGGATATGCCAAAAAAATACTTATTCTATTATACTTCAAAAATATGTGATTTAGACGATTCTTCATGTGACTTACATGATTATGCAGTTTACATGATTTTTTGTTAAGCTTTTACGATTGAAATGATGCTTTTGAGATGTCAGGCCATGTTTCATAACTTTTGTTACCCACAATGCTGAGTTTTATCACTGACTGCCAATTTAGCTTTCGTAATTTTAAAATCTTAATTATCCATTAGTTTTATTTTATTAAAATTTTTATTCATTTAAAAATGCGAGTTATGTATTTGAATTTTAAATGTATAGTAATATAGTATGGTTAGTAATGAAGCTTTAAAATATATAATCTTCTTTTTTTATTAACAGATGTCTTAATTCAACACTCAACTGAGAGTCTGGGAGTTGAAGTCCTTGTTAATCCTACCGTGAGTACGCTGAAGCAATGTGTCACTAACCTCTTCTCCACCTCAACAGGACACAAACACCTCATCCATGCTGGATACACATTTGCTGGTTCTGGTTCATGGATATTGCAAAACGGCACTTTTTCTTTTGATGAATTCCTTGAAATATTCCAACAAGCTGATGTTCAGAGTCAGAAACGTTGCAACATTAACGTTCATTGTGCTGAAGTAGGACCATGGAATGCCACAAACTTCGCCAAAGATATTTTTACTAAAGTAGCCAATGTAACTCTTAATCCACCGGCAAAAGTGAATAATGTTCCAGGATCTGAGTATCTCATCGATTGCTTGAATAAAATGCTCAACTCCCAAGCACTTGAGGAGATGATGGAAGCTTCTCCATTAGTAGGAAATATCCGATTTAATCGACCTACACTTTACGTGTTTCCTGCAGGTCAAGGGGATTGTGCCTTGTTTGGCATTAATGGATTTAACATGCTGATTGATGGTGGTTTTAATAGGAAACCTTGTTCTTGGGAATTCATACGCCACTTGGACAGACTCGATGCAGTTTTAGTTACTCGTCTTTGTGAAAATAATGTTTGTGGCATGTCCACCTTGATGAAACGCAAAGCTTTGAATAATACGTATCCTCAGATTGGCTATGTGTTCTGCAATATTGCAGAAGGCAAAACTTCATCCCCTAAAGATGAGATGGCAAACGATAAGGACGATTTACTAGTAAGTGTTGTTAACGAGGGTCACAACTTTATTCAAACTCTTAACGAGTTGAAACTAAAACCCCACCAATGCTGGAGAGATTCTTCTGTTGAACCTTTTGTTTTGTATCACAAAGTAGGACATGGGACACTTGAAATGCATGTTCTTAGCCCACCTCGAGATAGTAAAGAAATGAAAGAATTTCTAATGGAGTGGAGCTCGTATAAAGAAACGTTTTCCTGTATAAAATCTGGTTTAAAGGGTAAAAGTCTTGAAAGCACGATTCCGTTATCCCATGCTACTTCAATCTGCGCCATCCTCGTATGGCGTCCTGCCGATCCAAAAGATACAATCACTAGAATTTTGTTCCCGGGTAGTGCACCCCAAAATAAAATTTTTGAGAGTTTGGAGAAGCTAAAATCTCTTGATATCTTGAATCAGCCAGTTGTGACTAAAGCATCATTAACCAGCATTTTAGTTGCTAAACCTATCAGTAATAAGATTGAAAAACCTTCTTCCAGAACACCAATTCCCAATCGGAGAAATACAGCATCTCCAGCTTTGTCGGTATCAAGTATTGCGTCTAGAAACGGAGACATTGCTGGCATTAAAAAAGATATTAAAGAGACGAAAAAAGTAATTAAAGAAGTAAAAAAGGATATCAAAGAAGTGAAAAAGGAAGTAAAGAAGGATATTAAAAGAGATTCTGGGATCAAAGAACTTAAAAAGGATGTTAAAGCAGATATTCCTCAGAAAAAAGAGGTCCTTGCAAAGAAAGATACAGCTGTAAAGGAAACCAAAAAGGAGACTAAAGATGTTAAGAAAGTGGTAAAGAAAGAAAATAAGGAAGTGAAGACTGTAGCCGACAAAAAGCCAGAGCTGAAAAATATATCGAAAAAGCCAGATAGTTCAGGAGTAACAAAATCTGTTACCGAAGTGAAAAAATCACCAGCTGTTAGGAAGACTACGACACTAGTTAAAAAGGATTCTGGCAAACCAACTGCTGCAGTTAAAACTGTGGAAAATAAGAAACCGTTACCAAAAGTTTCTGAACTTAAAGCTTCTAAAGATATTAGTAATAAAAAAGCTGTTGAAGCTAAAGCTGTAACGAAGACGAAACCGAAAACCGCATCTCCTGCCACCAAAACAACTGCAAAACCAAAAGCTGCTGCCGTACCTAAAGCCGGCAGCAAAATGACAAAAGCAGTTGCTGCAAGTTCTGTTGTTGCTTCAGCAGTAGCTGTTACTGTTGCTGCCTTAGAACTTAATGAGAAAAAGGAAGAAGTTCCTGACGAAATTGATGAGGAAATCGAGAAAGTTGAAATTCTAGATGAGCAGAAAGATTCGGGCGTTAATGAAAAATCAGAAGAGGAAGTAAATGTATCTCCTTTGCCACCAGAAGCATTATCACCAACTCCATCAGATTCTGTATCTTTGACACCTTCGGATACATTGTCTTCTGCGCCACTGGAAACAGTCTCACCGACACCTCCACTCGCTAACGAGCCTGTTTCGACTGAAGAAAAGGAAGTTAATGAAATCAAAGAAATTGAACAAGATATTATTCCATACGACAAGGAATATGCTCCAGAAGTGGACATAAACAATGATGATGAAAAACTGGAGAAGGAATATGAAGAAATAAATCCAATAGAAATCGAACTCTCTAAACAACAATCAACCAGTGATTTGATGGCTACATCTTTCGTTGCTGAAAAAGACTTAAATAGCTTTGAAGTGCAAGAAGAAGTCATCACTGAAACCAAAATTGTTAACGATGAACTGGTACCTTCGAATGCACCCAACTTTGAAAATAAAGAATTGGAAGTAGAAGATATTTATGAAAAAGGCGCAGATGAAGATATCGAAAAATGTGATAATTATCAAAAGGAAGAACATATTGAAAAGAAAGAAATTAATATTGATAGCCAATTAGCTGGTTTATCTATGGAAGGAAGCTTTTGCGCAGGAATTAATTCATACGAGGAAGACAATGCAAATGCTTCTGGAGATAATTTGAAAAACAATGTAGCAGAAAATGTTTCAGATAAAATGGATGTTATTGATGCTACTGAAACTAAAGAGGAGGTAACTAAAGAGGACATCACTAAAGACTATCACGACGAAATTCTGAAACAAAACGATGAGGTAACTGCAAACACATCTGAAATATTGTGTGAAGAATATCGTACGAATGTAAATGATGAAGAGATAGTTACTCACAAGAGCGAAGAAACAATGGATGAATTGGCACAGCATTCGGAAGATTTTAAAGATGAATCACATGAACAATTGAATAACAATGAAACAGCAGATGAATTGGCACTGCAGTCGCAAGATATTAAAGAGGAATCTGACGAGCAGTTGCATCTTCAGCATGTTTCAGAGCCTGATATTGAACAAGAAACGTCATTTGAGTTAATGACAGATGAGCATAGCAATGAACAGCTGTGTACAGATTTAGAAGGCAACGAAGACGGTAACATTATATCCCAAAGTACAGTAGATGATAAAGAATCTGATATTCAGTACTTAGAGGAATCCATTTGTTCTCACTCGAATTTTGATCAGCCAATGGATATCGTTCACGATGTGGAAATGCAAGAAAGTTCTGTTGATGAGCCAGAAGAAATTGTACGAAAGGAATCTTCCGTTTCGATAACTCTGAATGATGAAGCCGAAAGTGATTACATTGATAGCTTGCGAAGAAAAAGTGGAACTGAATCAGAAGATGATGTAGATATACAAAATTATATGACAAAAGAGCACAGAAGTTCAGTGGAACAAGATAAATTATATGTAAAACAGGATTCTGAATCTGATGACGAAGATGTAGTTAAAAGCCCAACACCGCACGCAGTAGTTGACTATGAAGGACATATTGATGAAATCATACATGAGAAGAAAGTCAACTCAGATGAAGAGTACGAAACTCTACATAATGATAAAGAACATTATGCAAACGAGAAGCAGGACTTTGACGAGAAAGATCACGATTCGGCTGAGGAACAAGATACTGACGACGGTGAAATGATTAGGCATCCAACTCCACCAATGAAGTATAGTGAAGATGAAATGCGTGATCCTATTGGTCAACATTTTATCACCACACCTGGACTGAAAGAGCAGCCTGATATAGCAGAACCATTGTATGAAGAAACTGAAGACAGCAGATCTGATGCATCGCCTAGTCCAGTTATAGATCAGCCTGTTTTCAGCAATGCTGTCGAAGCAGATTTTCCGGAACTTGTAACTGTATCAGGCGGAACTACGCCATCAGAACCACAATCTCCTAAATCTACGCTTGATTCAAAGAAATTTGCATCCGAGTCTGGAATGATGGAGGTTCTAAGTGAACATGATTGCTCCGAAAGTTCTACTCATAGTCCTTTGTGCCAAGAAAGTAATAAAGCTTTTGATCTGCAAATAAATGAAAACATTATTTTCGGAAACGAAAGTGAATCCACTGTGAATGATAAAAATGAACAAGCATCGGATGTAAGTGTAACAGATTTAAAAGGTGATTTAGACGATCAGAGAGATTTAGATGACTTCAGGGGAAAATGTGATACTTCTTTGGGTATCGAAGAAAATCTGGATACTCGTAAACGTGAGGCTTTCTCAGATGATGAAATCTGCAGTCAAACAGATAAATCTGAAACTCACAGTGAAGAAAAAACAGATAGTGCTACAGATGACAAATCCGATGCCCACCCTGACGACAAATCCGATGCCCACCCTGACGATAAATCTGATGCGCATCATGATGACAGATCTGATGTGCATTCTGATAAATCGGATGTTCATTCTGATGATGGATCTGATATCGTCGATGATAATAAATCAGATGTCCATCCTGATGATAAATCTGATATTCATGATGACAAGTCAGATAACCAGTTTGATA
This sequence comes from Stegodyphus mimosarum, assembly GCA_000611955.2. Classification (NCBI taxonomy): domain Eukaryota; kingdom Metazoa; phylum Arthropoda; class Arachnida; order Araneae; family Eresidae; genus Stegodyphus; species Stegodyphus mimosarum. The sequence goes on along the minus strand of KK114864.1, from coordinate 263,905 downwards.
CAAAATCCGATATTTTGGAGGATAATCTAGGTAATGCGACTGATATACATGAAGCTGAGAATACACAGTTCCATCGTACTGCTGAAAGTGAATTTGAAAGCAATCAGAGATCTAACATTCCATGCGATGTATCGTATCGAGATGATGATAGTCCCTTCACTAAAGAAAATTTAACTGAAGCTATTCCTGATTTGCAGCAGTACAGTGAGTTAGAGAGTCCTCGTGATAAAACAGTAAACATTCACTACGCCGAGAATGAGCTTATCGAGAATAAAAGTGATACACTTCAAGAATACGAAGTGTGTATGACTGAAGTTGATGCATCGAGAGTTGAAGGTGATATTCAAGGTAATACACATGCAGATTTTGAATACGATATATCGAAAGCTGCGGGTGACGTTCAAGACGGTACTCAAGCGAATTTTGAGTGTGATAATTCAGAAGTTCAGACTCAGAATGAATTAGATTCACATAAAACTGATACAGTGCATGATGAATTAAATATGTATGAAGATATGCATTCCGTCATCCAAGGCTCAGAAGAAATCCAAAACCATGACACAAGTATTGAGAATAATTCGGAGATCTCTAATAACCAACCTAGTACTCTAGAAGATGGTTTAGGAATACAGCCAGATCACTTCATTGTCGATGATGGAGTAAAGAATGAATTGAATAGAGAAGAGGAAGATGCAAAAATAAATAGGGATTTGGAAGGCCATTTTGATATTGTTTCTCATAGTCATTCAACAATTGATAATGAGGCTAATCAAGAATCAGGTTACAGTGAAGTATACAAAAATTCAAATGAAGCGTATTTCTTGAAAGAATACGAATCTGTAACGTCATCATCTAACGTTACCGAATTAGATGCTCTCGGTGAAGATAAATATGGAATGGCAGCTTCTGAAGAATATGGAAATGAAATGGCTGTGCCGCGTGCTGATCCTGATGAAGACGTAATTCCGCAACATGCTGAAAATTACTCGGTAACAGAAAATAAAATTCTTTCTGAAGCCGCAGAAACTCATCAGTATGAAGCTGTGACTAAGTATGAGGAAAATACTCACATTTCAGACGAAACTTATACTGAAAGCTCATTTAATAAAAACATAATTTGTGATCAATATTCCGATCTTCCCGACACACTTTCAGAAGAAACTAATATAAGTCAAGCAAATTTCAGTTATGTAAGCAGCAAGATAGAAACAGTAACATCAAGTAGCACTTACGAAGGCACAACTGTTGTTGAAGATCGTGTTATTAATAGCAAAACTGATGATGAAGTGGATGACAAGTATGCCTTATATTCGACAGAATCACTTTCGGTTCAAGAAAAGGATGCAGAAAATTCGTCATCTAGCTATGGTACTGAAAGTACGTCTTTGAATTTTCCTGAAGCATCTCATTTTAATATGCCCAAAGAGCTGAATTCAAACATAAATGAAGATGTACATTATTCTTATGAAACTAGCCATTCAGAAGTATATTCGCAGTTGCATCAAGGCAGTGATATCGTTAGCGAACATCAAGATGCAGTTAAATTGAATCAGAGCAATGGTTACGATATTGCGGCACCTGGATTAAATTTTGATGCATCTCTTCCCACAAGCTCTGTGGCAGATGAAACTGCAGAACCGTCTTTCAGAACCGTCAATGGAAAAGATCAGTCAGCCTGGGATCATAATTCTGCAGAATATGAAAAACACGTTACAGAAACTAGTTCTATTCATACAGAAGCGTACACTATAAGTACATCCGAAAATTGCGACTCAAGCTACATTATTAATTCACGTTTCCATTCCGATTCTCCTGAAGATAACGTAATGAGAAACGATTCCTCTCCAGAAGTTCCCTTTCCTATTGACACTACAACTCAGTTCGCTGAACTTAAAAACTCGTCAGAAATTCATACAGAATCTTATATTCAGTCCACAGACGATTATCCTAAAAATATTAATTTCTCAAATGCAGGTGGTGTTCCCTTGTCACCGAACAATAAAATACGCAATTCTAATCACGATGATCCTTATGGTGAATCATCAGAAGATGAGGACAGTTCTTCTTTGCCTGGAACAGTATCTCCATATGCTTATACCAATAAAGCTTACACGAGAGAGGAGGGAGATGTAGATGGAAACCATATTTATAAAGAATCCATTGCTTTAGAACAATCTTCTGAAATCATCAAGCAAGTGGAATTTGATGGAAATAACCCCCAACCTTTAGAAACTCATCAAATGGGATCTGTTGTAAGTAGCTTCTCTCAAGCTTATCAAGATATACAGTACGCTGGGGACACAAACTATGATTTCCGTTTGGAAGAGTGGGGAAAACCTATGGGGCTGCCCACTCCTCCTGACAGTACACAAAAGACACTCGTGAAAAAGACTGATAAACCTGTTACTAAAGCCTTGAACAAAAGTGATGCCAACGGCAAAGCTTACACATCATCTGTTTCAACCAAATTGTCTTCCCCTTTAAAGAAACCCAAGCCTAAGACAGCCAAAGAATCGAGCATCTCTCCTGTGTATGTTGACCTAGCGTATGTTCCTCATCATGCTGATCCTCAGTACTGCGACGTGGAATATTTCAAGAAGATCCGAGCACGGTACTACGTTTTTAGTGGTATCAATCCCAGCAAAGAAGTTCTAAATGCCCTTTTAGAAGCAAGGAAAACTTGGAATGAAGACCTAGAAATAACCATCATACCAACATATGAGACGGATATCTTGGGCTACTGGATGGCCCAAAATCAGGACGATTTAGCCGAGTATTCAATAGAGGTTGCTCCTTCGGCGAGTCGGTGTACCGTTAACCTTCAGGATCATGAAACTAGTTGTGCTGCTTACCGTCTAGAGTTCTAAGGAAATGACTTATCAAAGTTTTAAATTGCTTCCGTTAATGGGTGCTTCTTTGTTAGCTTTCATTTTCAGGAAAGAAAGTTTTGAATCAAATGAATAGTTAAAAATCAATCTCCAAGGTAAAGGGACATTTCCTGACTTTTAGGTTCATTTGTGACACCCAAAACAACCGTTATGTTCATTACTTGAATTAGGCGTTTTCAATGAATATTAATCTATATTTTAAGGTTTTTTTCAAAGTAGAGTACAACATTATCAGTTTATCGATTTGCATTTTTGAACGAGAATACAATGTAAAAGATACATGATCCACTTGTAATTCTTCCCGGCATACTTACTTAAAATCTATTTCAAAACTTCAGTGACTGTACGCTACCTTCCTTACTGTACTCTACCTTGAAAGATTCCATTTAGTGCCTAATCGAAAGAGTGAGAAACTTGTGTAAAAGAATTTGCAAGAAAAATTATCAAAAGTTTATTTAAGGGCACCCTGAAAGTACTAGACCAGTGAAATTATTCTCAAATTAAGAAAAATCCTTATGGTTTCTGTAGTGTTTTCTATTTACTTTTGCAATGAAGGCTGTAAAATCGGATTTAAAGATAATAAAGGATAAAAATTTAGTTGGCTTTGCCCAAGTTTTTTTTTTTTTTCTTATCTTATTCTTTCAGAAATGAAATGACAGTGTGTTGCAAAACAAATGCTGTCAAGTGAACGGAGAAATGGAAAAAAAATTGCTTTTCCTAAATAGTCTAGTAACACTGCCCGAACATGTACTGTAATTTAAATTAGTTGTTTGCATTTTATTAGAAGAAAATGAGGATTAAAAAAAAAAAGAACAAAAGCCTAAAAGTGCATCAAGCAATGCCTCTGGTGGCTCTTTGAGAATGCTTAAAGAGAGAGAAATGTTAATTTAAAAGATGTTATTTTCCTTGTAAACTATGCAGTGTACGTACAAACATATAAGGGTAATTTTTCTTATGATTAGATTTGTTAACAATTTATGCTCTCCGGGTGCCTTTAAAAATATTTTAAACTTCGAAAGAGGTTGTTTTGCTTCTGGTTCCTTTGAGGCAATGTTGATGTTATTTCTTTAATAAAAAGAATGTATTTTAGTCGTATGGAATTTATCCTATATACTCTTTAAATGAAGGATATTAGTGTCTGTGTTGAACTCTTACGGAAGAAAATTATTAATCTTTTATACAAATACGAGGATTTTTGTGATGTACATAAAACTAAATTGTGGTCCTTTAATAATAAGCATAAATTTCACAACACAAATTGTACTTTTTCACTTGTGCTTTACGCTTTTTTAACTTTTGCATTTTTATTTGATTTTTATCAACTTTTTAATACTTACATGTTGACAGCGTTTGTTCCCGATATTCTTCAATGTTCATTACTTTAGCTGTTGTACTAATCATGCATTAGTTTTTTTATTCATATAATCATCTGTAAAAAAAATAAAAAGGACAAAAGAGAATATTTTGAATTGAATCTTATCTGTAGGAATGGAATTTTGAAAGTTATGGTGTTATTTCTTTTACAAACATAATTTTGATGCTGAAAAGAAAGAGTGCTTATAAATCTGATACCTGTGTATTGATTTTTATAAGAGATATTAATTAATATTTTAATTTTTAAATTTATACATCTTCGTCAGAAGTATTGTATGGAATGATTGCATTTTGCTCTGTTTAGCTGTATGGAATCTTTATGGAAATGTTTGTAAGTCCTACTGAAAAATTGCCTTAGTAAACTGTATTTTGAAACAAATGTTCTTCAGGGTAAAATATGTTTAAATAGTCACCAAACAATATTTTAAGAAAAAATATGAATTTAAAAAAAATTTTCAAGCTTTAGATTTGCTAAAAAAACACTTTAATTTTCTTTAATCAATAAAACATTTATTTTGCTGCCACTTCAGAAAAAAATTGCTTTTGTTTTCAAACTTGGAAAGAACCGCTGTTAGTAAAATGCCGACATTTTATTGCTGTTGTTTTGCATAGTAGAAACATATTGCAATATCTTTCAGTGAATCAAATACAAATCTGAAGCTATTTTGAGCTGAAGATTAATTAAAAAGAAGCTCGCTTTCTCGATTAATAGCTTAACTATTTGGAAATGCGCTTCAGTTCATTGAAATACATTCGCACTTCTGTTGCTATGTTAGATGCCATCCTGAAGAATATAATACATTCTTTCCTCCATTCCGATCTCTTTTGTTCTAAAGTAATTTTTGTAATTCCGTAGTATATGTCATTTAAATAACTTTTGATATTTACATACTTAATTCACCTCCACGTTAGTTACAATAAATTTCGTGAAAACTGTTAATTTTTATGCTATATTGTCTTAACAAGTTAATGTTTATTGAAAGCTTAAGGGACCATTTAATCGCTTATTTGTAAAAGTATATTTTATCCTTCGCTCCAAACGAATGCTCTAAATTAATGCGAGTATACGTAACAGAGAACTTGCAGCTTTTGAAATATTAAGGCATAAAAATTAATAGTCTTAAAGTAATTAGTCGGTGTTGATGTACGCTCATATGCCACGCACAGGTGAACGAATTTGAAATTTAATTTTTCATTTTCATTACATTCTAGGGAAAAAAATAATGTTTATGAAATATTTAGTAATTTCGAACTATAAATTATTCTATGTAAATTCTTTACGTAACTTAAAAGTATTATATGTATTTGTTTTTGATATTTTGATATGCATATACATTTTTGTATTAGTGCTAGTCAGTTTTGCTTTGTCATTTTATTGAATTATATATTTATATACTTTCTTATCAACGGTTTGCATCTATTTTTCTTTGCCAGAGAATTCCAAAGATCAGTTGAATATTCCTATTTTGTATTTGTTCAGTTGAATCAATAATTGAACTGATAGAACTATGTAGTGTTAACCCCCCCTCCCCAATAAAAAACTGCATATTTTCACCTAAACCCAATATTGTAAACAGCTTACATTCTAAAATGCTTCTCAGATGCTTTGTAATTGAAAAATTCCAGAGTAATAAGCGTGTTTCGTTTTAGAAAATAATCCGAATTCCACATAAAATATTGTATGCATTATCAAAGGAGGTACCATAAGAAATGTGGGGGTGGTAAATCTTTCTTTTCATAGATTTGTGAACATTTGGCGGAATATTAATATTTTTGAGATTCCTGATACATTTTTATACGCAGTTATATATATTCATCTTTATGAAGCATTCTTCGTATTTATGTATTCAAAAGTTCGAATTCATTTTGTATTTTGTCCACTTTTCTTAGGCAGCCAATCACGGATGGTATTCTTTTCTGTACATCAGTAAGATTAGAATCATCGAATGGCTGGCTATGAACTTGATTTGTGCACGGTGGTTTCCAGATGCTTTTTTAAAGCGAAAGAAGAAATTTATTTTTCATCTCGTAGAAATAATACTTGAGTGTGGATAAGCAGACGATCCTCGAATATTTTCTTTGATGTTAAAGTAATTTAGAAGTAAACTGCATCTCTTTATAAAAAGTGTCGATTTTCTTGAGTACTTCATCTTTATCATAATGTGTTAATGTAACTTCAGTCAAATATGATCAGTTTTTGGGAGCCACTGGTTTACAGGAAGCCATTTTTAATATTTTCTACCAATGTTCCTGTGTGTGCACTGTATTTTCAATATACCTTTCAATATTTGTTTTTCGCTGATGGAACGTAATTTAGGGTATTTTAATGATTAGTGTGTTTTTGCTAAATTATTTTCGAGGTAATCTTTTAGATTTATATACATTATATACACATATATTTACAATTTTTAATCTCTTGCAAGGAAATACTTGCGTGTTACCTTTTTAGATGCTTCTTGTCACCATATCCTTAGTTCAAGAAAAGGCATTAAATGATAGCTATGCAAAAGTAAGATTTATGTATAGAATGATAGCTTTTCAAAATATTTCGAAAGAAGGTGACATAACATGATAAAGGTTTTTAGAACTATTCAGGAACAGGGATTTTAATATGCTGTGCCAAACCACGTAAGCAGCAATACATTTAATTCTGATCAGTCTTTCATTATTATCCCCACTGAAAGCAGACGAATATTTTTATTTTTGTCTTCTGTATTATATCAGTTGCCGCTTACGTTGGTTTTGCGTAAATGAGTAATGCCTTGAACTTTAAAATCACGAGCTTTAGAACTGTTTTGCTTTAGTTTATTTTCCTTGCTAGCTGATATATTAGAATAATTCAGTGTCTTGCTTAGTGTGACAGATTAAAGAGTCTTATTCGCTTTTCAAGCAGTTTATTACCATGCAATGTAGTTTCTGTAGAGCATTAGGTGAAGTGAAAAAAAAATGCCGTATGTATGCTGTTACTGCCCAGAGCTTCTATGTTGTAATGCTGCAACAGTGTCACAAAAGCGATGTGTTGTGTTTCATTTAATGTTCTGCGTATGCTTCCTCTGTCAGAAATGTGCGAGCTTATGCTAACTCTGCAGATTTACTATGTTTGTGAAATTATTATCGAATATTAGGCAATAAAATTATGTTCTGTTTCAAAAGCCTTTTTTATTTCAATTTTTATTATTTGCTTCTTCCGACGACTGATCATATCGTTAACACGGAAATTTTGTCTTCTTTAATTGTTATGTATCAGTGCAAATTAATTTGAAAGTAAAAATTTTAAATATTGTATAAAATTACTGGTAATACATTTATCAAAATATTAATGTAGCAAAATAGCTCGCAAATGTCTGAAAGAACCTCTTGCTTTTTATGTTCCCAATTTCCGTTATCGCATAAATAGAAATAGAATTCCTTAAAGAGGGATATTCATGTTGACTTGTTTTCATGTTTCGCCTCACATTACAGTTTTTTGCAATATTTTTAAATATTATGCTTCATGTATGAATGCTCTGCGGGCACTGTGATGTCTGTTGGCACGTTTATCTGCGTCCTTCAGCAAATTTTTGACGCGTCTGGAACTGTAAACTGTACGTTGTTAAATAAAAGTTCAGTGTAACTTATAAGACTTGTCTCTTCCTATTTTATTTGCTTGTGCTTGCAAGATGAAAAACCAATTAGTTCTTTATTTAAATTGAATTCATACTTCTTACTGAAACTGTTCTACGCTCAACAAAACTAGATTATGTCACAAAGGCAGATTAATGACAATTTGTTAGAATAAATTAGTACCACTTTAGCATAATGGCAACATCAAAAACAAACGAACGCCAAACGATATTTTGGCGAGAGAGGATTCTACCTATGTTTTTAGATGCAGTAATCTTAAAAAGATTTTGTAGTTTTGCTGTGTTTGTACTTCACGCTCTTCAGCATGTTACCTTCTTTTATGGAATATACTTTTGATAATATTATATAATAGGTAAGCCTAAAGCTATTTATAACTTATAAATGAATCTTTTAAGTTCTTTATTTCAACACTTCGATTTAAATGTTTGTTTCAGCCTTAAATGACGCTTAAACTTTCGGTATTGTACATTTGCTCATTTATATAAATTTCTCTTAGCCAAAATACGTTAGTTATTTTATGAACATAGTAAA
>KK114864.1:232069-255464 GCA_000611955.2 Stegodyphus mimosarum | reverse complement strand
TTTTTTTTTTTTTTTTTTTTTTTGAAAATAATCAAAAAGTAACAGATAGTCACAAAATCAAAAAGTCACAGACAAATCAAAAAGTCACAAAAGTCTTCGTACACTTTAAAGAAATCTGCGCATATTAGTCAATATTATAATAGTATTTCTGTTGGTTAGTATTTTGTAGAATATCATGCAGCATTTATGACAGATTTCAAAAGTCTGGGTATAGAGTTTACAAGTTCTTTTTTAATATCTGCATCAATGTTCCCCCATTCTTCCATCATTCCAGTTTTTAATTCTGCTTTCATTTTTATATTTGTCTTCGTACTCTAACTTCTTATTCATTCCAAATGCGCTCTTTCGGGGTTTAAGTTAGTAACTGAGGTGGTGTTTTCAGAACTTTAGGACAATTTTAGACATATAAAAAACGAATGTTGAGGGCAGTGTGCTAAGGATCGTTGTCCTGATAAGAAATAAACCTGTTTCCAATACACAAATTTTAGGCAGATAATTTTAAATTATCTTAAAAATATTTAAATAAAAAGCATGACTCATTATATCGTCAATAAAAAATAAATTATCTAATCTTGATGCTGACATACACCTTCACACAGACGTCTCCACCGCCATAGTTTCTGTTCTATCCAAGTTTTTCCTCATTTTTTCTTCTCCATACTATTATATGTCCATCGGAACCCAAAATGTTAAATTTGCTGTCATCTCCAAATAAGACATGGTTCCAATATGCTTTGGGCTTAGTTATCATAGATTTTGCGAAGGAAAGAATAAGCTTTCTATTTTTGCACTTACAAAAAATTTTCTTCAAGAAGAGCGCCTATGTAATCCAGTTGATCTTCTAAGTTGATCCAGTTGATTTTCTAACTCTAAATCTCTGATCACGTTGAGTTAACTTTGCCAGAGGACCTCTTTTTACACTCATGTCCATAAATTAAGGATAATTCCGAGTCAGCGGAAATCAAACTTTAAAATAAATATAACACCTGTAAAATCACTAACACATCTTCAAGAATCGTATGCAAATTTCAGGAAGTAACCGGATGACACCGATGGTACGTCACAATGACGAGAGTGTGAGAGAGTGATATATAAGGAATACAGGCAAAGAAGTAAAATTGTTCGCAGGCGCTTTATAAGCATTTCGGTGCAATAACCGAATAGTTATGACACAAAGGACGCATTTGGATGATTTTTTACGTGGTAGAATGATCGGCCGTCTGGAATGTGGGCGTACTCAACTGGAAGTATCAGACGAACTTGGAATTACACAAAGTGTCATCTCCAGGCTTTGGCAACGATTCCAAGATGATGGTCATGTGAGTAGACGTTACAGCACAGGTCGCCCCAGAGTTACAACGCCGAATGAGGACCGGTATTTGGCAGTTACTGCCAAAAGAAACAGGCGGAGCACAGCCTCAGACCTGTCTCGTCAGCTCTCTTCGGCCACTGGTACGACAGTTTCGAGGCAGACCGTGTACAGACGCTTAGGGCAGATTGGTCTATATGCTCGTAGACCTGTCAGATGCGTTCCACGTACTGCAACTCACTGTCGCCTGCGGTTAGCCTGGAGTAGAGAGCATGGTTGGAACCACGACAAGCCAAATCTATCGGGACGTCATTCTGGAACAACATGTACGTTTGTTTCGGGGCGCCATGGGCGCACAATTTGTGTTTATGGATAACAACGCCCGTCCTCACCGTGCAAACATCGTAAGCGAATGCCTCTAATCGGAGGATATCACCCGTATGGACTGGCCAGCATTCTCACCGGACTGGAATCTAGTAGAGCACGTGTGGGACATGCTTGGCCGACGAGTTGCGGCCCGTCAACCTCCTCCTACATGTCTACCGGAACTTCGGAGAGCATTGCTTTTTGAGTGGTGTAATATCCCCCAAGATCAAATCGGTAATTTGATACTCGGCATGCCTAGGCGTCGTACGGACTGTATTGCATCGTCTGGGAGACATACAATGTATTAACAATCATACCAACCATGTAATATTGGTTTTTTGTAAATAGGTTTTTTTTTTGTAATTTGCTCCAGGGAGAAAAAATCGCTAATTTTTTTAATAATATCAAACATATAGCATCTTTTTTTGCTCTTTACCTTTTGTTTAATAAATAAGCTTTACAAATAAGTCAAATTTGTTTTGCTTCTAACTCTTCCTTTGCCTGATTCTGCATTATCATGCATTCTACAAATTTTGCATTATTTATGGACATGAGTGTACTTTATTTTCGATCCAATTTTTTCTTTAAAGCATTTTATCACATACTGCAACGTAGAATCGGATAAATTTACTAATTTAGCGATTTTCCAAATCGAATTTCTATCCTTTTGAGGAAAAATGTTCAATTTTCGAGTGCTGTTCGTTATTTCCTTACGACTACAAGTCCTTTTATAAATATAAAATAAAATGTATGTTTCGGTGTATGATCACTTTTGTGGCCTGTTTTGTCTATGTCTCCTTACATTTTTCAATTTTAGAAAAAAAGAATCAAGTATAGTTTTATTCAAAATTGCATGTAGATCATATGAAAAAAATATTGAGCTTTGTACTGGAATTCAGTTTCGGGCTCCGGCACATTTTCTACAAATTCTTAAGGTGCACGAAGACTTTTGGGAGCTACTGTATGTAAAAAATGTAGAACGTAACGAATTAATGGTGCAGCCTCATTCTGCGACTTTCGTGAACTATTCCAAATATCAAAATTACCAAGCGGAAAATGATTAAGTGTCGGAATGAAAATATAAAATAATAAGTTAATAAATCCATGCAAAATCTTTTAATTTTTGTGAACGTATTCATTTGAAATTTCGTTCATTATGTCGTATAGATATCAAAACTGCATTTTCAATCGTTGTTGGTTTAAACCTTCAAAAAGGAAGGGAGTGCATATTTTTTGTTGTCAATATATTACGAAATTAAGATCTTGAAGAAATAACCTCCGAAATGCAAAGAAGACTGTAAATCTTACTGTAGAAAAATAACTCGTAGTGCAATAATATTCACGCAATCAAACAATGTACATTTCGTATGATTCTGTGCGGATTCAATACGTATCGCAAATCAAATGCACCAAAAAATGATCAAGATGAAACGGGTAACACTAAAAGCTCACAAAAATAAAATATGATTAAGTTGTACAGTTTGTTGGTAAAAGTTAAGAAAATTTTCGATGTCTGCATCAGCCATGTATTTGATTATTCCACCAATCCCCATATCCGTCAAACTGCAGTGTTGTGAGATATCGTTGAACATTTCGTTTAGCTTTCTTTTAAAATTAGGAGAAAAGGCCCCTGAAGTATGGTACAAATATACGTGAATAATCTTTATCAGTTTTGAAGGCGATTACACACAGATCCTTTTTCTTCAAAAGCACAAAAAAGACATTTTGAAAAGATGAAAGAAGCGGAGCAAATATAACGCCATCTATAGAGGAAAATAATGAAACGTAAAAAATTAAGTTATTAGAAATCTGAAAGCGTCATGAAGAACTGGATTGGAATTTATATCATTAACTGAAGAAGATAAATTTTTGTTTCTGTAAAATGCTATGTAAAGAAGCATCTATAAAGCTTCTGTAGCTAGTAATTTGGATTTCGTAACACTTTCAGCTTTCTGGTAAATTATCTTTTTCCGTTTCATTACTGTTTTCTCCTACAGATGGCGCTACATTCTTTTCCACATTGCTTTGTTCATAAAATGGTTCTCGCTTTTCCTTTTTTTGTTTGTTGCTTTTCCTTTTCACGTTCTGACAATAGTCAGCCATTAACCCAGTCCGCCACCTTCATTGTGACAAGGAGTCAAATGGGCCTCTGTTGGCAAGAATCTTGAGCATCGTACAGGTGACAATACGATTTCACTCAGTTTCGTGCCAGATTTTGAGAGAGAGCATCCGGGAGAGACATGGCTCCGAGGATCTTCCATCACTCTTACCCTACCACCAACCTCTTGAGAGGACTTTCGGCTCACCGCATATTTAGAGTGCCCCCATGCCGCGCATACACTATACATTTACAAACAACCATGCCTTCTTCGGGATTTGAACCCGAGCCCTTCAGTGGGGCAGTCAGGGTCACTAATCACTGGGCGGCCGCCTTCCTATTTTCACAAAGAGCATTTTAATTAGAACCTGCCCAGTGCCAAAGAATAAGAAACCTACATGTCTGTAGTATCATGAAAATCACATTGCTTCCATCAAACATTGCGTGTTATTTCCAAAACCGGGCAGAGAGGGTAGAGCGTACATTAAATGTTCGCAACATAAAATTTTGAAGGTCGTACTGAAAAATGACGCAAAACAGCAATTTTAAAGACAGATCAATATGCCCCCCTTTTTTTTAAGCTTTTTCTAAAGTACAGAAAAATACTTTGAATGTGACCAAAAGGTAACTAAAAATAGGTTACTTTATTTTTTAACATTCGATTTAACGTCTGAAAAAATATTTTGAAAATATTATTAAAAAAAAGAGAACGAAACATGTGTACATAAAACGTTTTAATAACATATAGCTAAACATAAAGTTAGCGAATTTTGCTAGCAATTTCCGTAAATACACATAGCAGTTTTACCCATTTAAAAAATATATATATATATATTCATTTGCTGGATTAGAAACTAGATGGCAGCACCACAAAGAAGTTTGTTCTTACTTTGAATTTTCTGATAACAGAATTTTTTACCATTAGATGCCGAATTACTAAAGATTACATTCAAGTTCTACGAAAAATATGATTACTTCACTCACGAAGTTATTCAAACCATTGTTTGAGTGCGACTATCTAATCGAACAGTCGCATAAACACACCAGAACTATACATCATAATATTAGATGGTAGTTCTTGTGTATATTTTATTATTTTCAACTATTTAATCTAGATTTTTTTTCATCTTTATCATCATTTTCGTCTTATTATGGATTTTGCCCGGTACCAAGCCTATTGACTTTATCATCATTAAATTCGTATATCACGTGACAGTCTACTTCTCTATGAGCATTAAGATATAGATACTTTCGCCTCAGAAGAAAAAATTTCTGGGACTTATATATATTATTTTCTATTTTTACCGCACGTTACTTTGTCATATTACGTTAATGTGTAAAAGATATGCCATTGCGAAAGGATATGCCTCGCGATATCTAATTGCTATCATTGCTTATCCAACGGAGACTTCATGCGTGGCCGATAGATGGCGCCTCTCCTGATCAACTTCTGAAGACTTAACTCTTTTATTATAAGTGCACAGGATTTTTCCATTTTTATGGAATTTAACGAACTTTTACAGGTCCTTAGTAGAATGATAAACATGTAGCGGTAAAGGCCTTAGGATCGAACACCACTTAAGGAATGATAATCTCCGATCTGATAACAGAATTTATAACGAAACAGTTAATTATTACTAATACTTAAAAAACTTGGTCTTTTATCACATTACCAAGAGTGTTGCTCATCTGCAACATACGGAGTAAATCAAAATAATAGTTGCAAAAGGAGGAGAAGAACACAAAAATGCAGCGACTGACACTGACAGACAAAGTACACGAGTAGGCTATATCACTTTTCAGATTGTTGCCACCAAAAATTATCGCCCTATATTATTTTAAAGAAATTAAATGATGAAGAATTTACATGTTCCTCGCATTGTTAAAAAAACGGCAATACCTAAGGCCAGCAAATTTTGAATTAGATAGTCCTCCAACCGAATGAACATGTTTACTTCGAATTTTATATTATATATTTTGTAAAACTTTAATTAATCTTTGATTAAGAAACTCTACGATCTGAAAGCTAGCTGTGGCAACACTGCACAGAATAAAGCATTTTTATCTCCAACGCGAGACCTGATATTACAAGTTCTAAAGATAAGCTGTTTTTACATATTTTGCGATTTTGCTGTTAAATTTAACTTTATGTGGCATAAGTACGACTAACGCGATATTTAATTAATAAATTTAACGCACAAGAGGTTCATAATAAAAGACAAAAAAAAATTGCAAGCCGACCATTAATACGATTCATAGTCATACATTTTTCAATCTGATACAATATGGAACCCATATAAAAAGTTTCCATAGAAAAACACACTAATTCTCTCTCATTATGTATATCATCAACAATAGCACGCAGTTCTTAATGATTTTCGTCTTTCCAATCAAATGGTCGTAAAAGCTCACGTTCTATCCAGTATTTCACCTATATTCAATTTTAGTCGATTAAATGTGGCAAAACATTTATCATAATAGACTGGAAATTAATAACGCGAACAAACAAACACACAGACATTCTTCTTTATATGTATAGATTGTGTAAAACTTACAAATTTTTTTATTAACAAACTCTACGATTTGAAACCGATCAGTAGCAACACTTTTCGAAAATAAAGCATTTTTATCTTCAACGCTGGAAACTGTTGCCACTCAGAAAAATGAGTGCGAAAATTTGCGCTTTCAGAGCTTATAATTAGTATTTCGCTGATTAAAGTCGTACGAAGATGGGAATAGTCGATATGGCTTCCTATGAATTTTTGGAATCGGGAATAATGCTTGGCAACGCTATTTTTATTTCATCGTAAAACTTAGAAATATTTTATTAACAAACTCTAGGATTTGAAAGCGAGTAGTTTCAACAACTTTCGATATAAAGCAGATTTTCATCTCCAGCTTGCGAGAATGTTGCCACTCGGAAAAATCAGAGGGCGAAAATTATCGTTTTTCCGAGTTTTTAATTGATATCACGAATTTTAGCTACTTTTTTTTTCGGAAAAAAGGGGACGACGATTTCTTCCAAGCCCCGCAAAAAAACTGTAGAAAGCTTGGTGACGATAGCTACAGTAGTGACTGAGTTATTACAGGAAAAACCAACAGATTGTTTTCTCTCTATATATATATATAGATTAGGTTTTTATTTAATAATGTAAAACACATAATTTTTGGTGCTTTTGGATACCAGAATATTTGACCTTATTTAAAAAAAAACCTTTTCATGTGATAATACTTTATTAAAATTTTAGTTGTCACTATTCATTAAAACAAATTATTAACGGGATATTTTATTAAAAGTTTAATTGTAATCTACCAGAATCAAATATTCTGGTACCGAGCTGATGGAAAACTGCAATCATTTTACTACTGTACCTGTGTAACATATAGAATTAGAAATACAAGGTGTTCTCCTCGAAAGGGGCCCCAGCAAAAGAGTGATAAAATATTATGGCAAGAGAAAATGAAATTAAGCTTTTACATGACATACTTTTACGTTGGAGAAATGAAAGAATGTTACAAGAGATGCTGGAAATCCTCTCTCACCTGTATATACATTTTAACACGGTGCTGCATGTTCATGTATATTGCTGCCAAAGTATTGGGCGTCACTGCCTGGATTTCAAGGTGGATGTTCTGATGTAACTCCCTGATGGTGAATGGTTTATGCTTGTACACATTACCTTTAAGGTGATCTCATGGAAAAAAGTCAAGGGGTCAAGTCTAGTAGGAAATGTATGCCAACACTTAACAACGCCCATAAGTCTTTGGAAAATATTCTGTCAGGAAAAAATGACTCCATGCAGCCATATTTGCTATAGACATGAGGCGTTTGCTCTACCTTGCTGTTACCAACCAAGTATCAGTTTCTCATCCTTCAAACTCGTTCAAAAATTCATAAAACAGAAATTAATTTGGATTAAGATCGATAAATCAAGCACATCACGGTGAGAACCGTCCCTTCTTGCTACAATTTTTATGTAATTTTACATTTGAGTGAGTTTGTTATTTTATATAACTTCGCTACAAATAACAGAAAAATAATACTCCTCGAATTACTTACATCAAAAGAATACATCATATTAGGCTTAGGATCTAACAAAACACGCTCTGGCTCAACTGAGGATACAATGTTAATGTTTCTGGAGAAGCATGCTCAGTTACAAGCGTTATTGAAGCTGGTTTCCAATAAATGCTGCAAGTTGAGCTGGTAACTAAACCATTTGCTAGTTTAGGGAACATTTTATTTGTTTGCTGAGTCAGATATTTGTCATCACTGTTTATCTGATTTTAAAAAAGCACACAAAAAATGTGCAAAGAAAGCACAGAAATGCAAGGATATATTACATGTCGCAGTACATAATAAGAAAAATATACTTCCTTAATTATAGCGGTTCCCAAAATCGAATCATTAATCAATCGAGATATCACTCCAAGTGTTTTTATTCCTTGCTGCATGTTACATCTCGGTTGATTAGTGATTAAATTTTGGAGGCCGCTACCAATAATAAGTGCCAAGAAAAACTGGTAAATAAGTACATAAAAAACATATATTTATTTTTCTCAACTGCACACACAAACAAGGAAAATGTTTTCAAATCATGCGATCTATTTATTGAAATGTCAAATTAATTACTTGCAATATCTTACAAATGAACTAAAGTTTCTCGTATAGATAAGAAATAAATGTTTTTACAATAGAAAACGTCAACTCTCTGAAACACAGCTTTGCCTCTAAGTAGATCGTATTTCATATTCTAAAGTGAAAAAAAAAATCATGAAAATTGTTAAATCCAAAAAAACCTCCATATACATTAGAAAATAGTTCTTCATTTATTCCGAAGAAATAATTTCCGAGTGTTATAATATAAAGATAAATTATATACAGTTAACAAATAATTTTGTACTAAAAATTAATAAAATATTTACAAATTAAGAAATAATTCTTACTTACCTATACCAATATACATCCAGAAATTCAGGAGAAAACGAAATAATTCACCTACCTGTCTAAGAAAAATTGAATACACATTATGGGACGTCTAGCATTTTTGCTGTAGAATGCTAACGACAGACGAGTGGACATTTCCAACGTCCCGTCCTATTTCACGATAGACACTTCCAATGTGGCCATCCAATGTGGATATTTTTCGGAGAATAGCATCGGTGGCGATAATTTGACTCCTTTAAGGATGTGGGCGACATTTTATTATGCCAACGGAAGTAAATGTGCTGTGGGAACTAGCAACTAGGGAGAAGAGGAAAAGCGGGATAAGATGTGTTTATTTTTGTTTAGTAACTGATTGCTAATTTAGTTCTGTTATTTAGCTAAATTAGTATTAAAGGTCAAGTAGTGCGCATTTATGATAAGAGCATAGGGTAATCACTTTTGGATCCGATTTCATATATCCATTAATTTATCACATTTCCGCTCATATGATCTACCTATGATTTAAACAACTAACTAATTTTGACACTTATTTCTGAATGTGTACTATTTTGCAACATTTTCTGTAGTATAATGTAGAGAACTAACATTTAAATGAATTTCTTAACGAAAGAACAGGAGTAAAATGATAACGAGTTTCTTCTTTGAAAACAAATTCTAATGTTTTTTCCCCCAATACTGAATTCTTTTATTGTTGTCACTTGAGAGAAAACAAAATCGCAACAATAGTACTAACACCGAAGTAGAGTGGTGTAGAGTGGTGTCCGTACACCTGGGTGCCTGGACCGAAGGCCCTACCCCATGTAGAATATGTTGTGGTGTTCCTAACAGTGACGTAAAATAACCGAATGGAATTCATAAAAAGTAACAACTGAAAATATTGTAGTGGGGTGAATAGAATTTACTTGAGCATTAATAACTAATGTAAAGTGTAAATGTGCCTAAAATGTGTGGAGCTGTTCGAGTCCGTGGCTTAGATATCTAAAACTAAGAGACAAAGGTAATATGCAAATCAGATCAAGCTCACAATCCGAGTAACTCATGCAACAAACAAGTCGGTGTTGATTTGACAGACTGCGTTTCAGTATTACAAGCGATATCATCACACTTACATTTGCAAATAAAACTGAAAAACACAGGTGTCTCAAAATAAATGTGAGACACTGTATGTTGATAATCGCAAGTGTAAAGAAACGTTATGTCCTCTGGAACTGTCAGTTCCTTATTTATTTTTATATACTCCCGGAATTTTGGCATATTTCAATAATTAATTGTTTTATTTCAAAATCTCTTTCGGTATTTGCCTGCTTGTTAATTTATGAGACATTTACTTTGGAAATCAAGTGAAAATAAAAGTAATCTGATGCATAAGAATTTTTAATAAATGTTAGTACATCTGATATATATGAATGAAGGGGTTTTTAACGACATCATGATGTTTTTTATTCATTTGAAATCGATTTTTTTGCGCTCCTGTTTTGGCAACAGTTATTTCCAGTCGTCTGTGCGAAATTAGAAAGGAAGTATCTGCTGAGCGTATGAATCCATGACTTAACCCAGCATTCCAGTTGCAAAGAAGGTTGTTTTAAGTTGTAGTGTAGCAGTTATTTTCATGAAGAAATGAGCCTTAACGATCTCGAAGCAGAAAAAATTTCTGAGCTTTGTGAACTTAGTAAAGGTGCTCTTTCTAATGCTTATTGCCCATATAGTAAATTTTCTGTAGGTGCTGCATTACTTACTGAAGATGGTAGATTTTTCACAGGTGAGTGACATGTCTATTACTTTAGCAAAGTAGCTACTGCAAAAATTTAGAATTTTTTTTAGCTATTACTTTAGCAAAGTAGCTACTGCAAAAGTTTAGAATTTTTTTTTAATTTCTGATTTAGCTATGTATAGGTTACCATCACCACATCGCTTTATGCAACTTAATCCGTATAACAAAAATGTACGGAACTTGGTATATGTTACTGTTATTTACATAACACTGGTAACATGTATTTCCTAGTTCTGCCGTTTAAATAAGAATATTTCAAGTATAGTTTAAACCATTTATAAATGATATTAGCCAACTTTAGATGGTAAATAATGTAATTTATTAAATATATTTTGAATCTGCGTATAAGAATTATTTATTTAATTTGCATAAATTACTTTCTGAATTCAGGCAGTTGTTTCTAAAACCAAAATTTAAGTATATAAATTAACAAAAATGTAGTCTTTTTTTTTAATGCATAATACATATATATTGAATGAATAAGATCGCTGTTAATTAAAATCATCCTCTTCTGAAATCCTAGTGTTTACTAGACAAAAATGAAATAGTAAAATGCTTTCATTCTGCGTATGGTTTATCTTATGAATAAAATAACACCTGAAATCTTAGACCTTTATCTGACAGCTTTGTTAGTTATCTATTCACGAGTAAACAATTTCTTTATATTTTGAACGATATGTGATGTATTTAAGGGCAGCTGTAATTTTTTAAATATGTATTAACAACTGAATGAATGTTAAGCAAATTAAATTATATTTCGTCCTTTTAAAGATATAATAGCTGTAAATAATCCATGATAAACCTCCATAAACCAGTAAATAATCTTCACGGTTATATGTTTATTCCTGAAGAATTAAAAGCATTTTAATTATAACTGTAATGAAATTTCTATGATAAAATCAAAATATTAAAAGTGAATATAACATTATTTACTTTAGAAATCAACTTTATTAAAGTAGTATATGTTTCAAATGTATATTATTTACTAATAAGCCATTAAAGTTCTCTAGTGTAATAAGTAACTATACTTGTACTAGTAAGATAAGTTCTAATACTCAGACCTCTACTATGATTGGAAGGAGGATTATTTTTTAAATATTAATATGGATTCCATTTCTGATTTGCTTTGTCAAGTTTTTCTTTTTCAATTTAAATATTAACAATAAAGAAGAAGCATATTTTTTATCTATCTGTTTGCTCCTAACAAATAGACTTTAACCTGTTTACATTTATGCTGTCTGCACTAGACAGGAACTAAATCAGTTATCTCAGCTATTATAAGACAAATAATACCTATTTTATGATTGCACATGTAAATTCACACAAACTTACAAAAACTTTCAAACTTGTTTTGAAATACAGTTTCATAAAATATTTAATAAATATAGTTATCTGAATTTTAATATCCAATTCTATTTTGTATTAACTGAACTCTGTTACATTCATCAAATTCAGTATGCTGTCAACATAAAGGTTCTCTTGAAGGTACATAACCTTCATATACTTTAAAATTAAATTTAAAAGCAACATTAGTTTGATGTAGATTTTGAATAAAACTTTAAATAAATCAAAAAGGTGTTATTGTTTATGAAGAAAAGTAACTGATGTCAGACCTCTCTTGAAACCGAGAAATATTATTTTAATTCAAAATCTACACCAATATATGATTTTTTTTTTGTCTTATTTTAAATTTCACAGGTTAAAATTTACTCTACAGTACCTCTTTGGTGAATCGCTTCTTTTTTTATGCCAAGATCAGCACCACGAAGGATCGACACCAATTATAAGATGGTGCCGATCCTTCCACCCACTACACAAAATAAAAACAAGAAGTTAAACACTTACACAGACTTGGTGTCCATGTACACATCCACCTATTTTAGTTTAAAAAAAATCCCAGAATTGCATAATCTAGGCATTGTGCATTGCCTTAACTTTGTTCATGTTCACATTGATCTATTTTCACTTCAACAAAATCAGGAAGCTAAAACAAAGCTATCATGTTAACCAGAAAAAAATCGTTGCTGTCTTAAGGCACGAACAAATAACCAAAAACACACAGACAAAGAGTAGTAAATAATCAAAAATACATATTTCCTAACATAAAAACATTAAACAACAAATCTTTTAACAAAAATTAACACACAGACACCAATAAATAAATAAAACATCAATTTTGTAATGTACCTTTTCTACCTACCAGCATATCCTTCACGTAAGCAATTCAATTAAATATTTGGTCGTTTCGGCTCATCCACTGTTAATGGTGAATGGTATATTAGCATCCAAGAAAGCCATAAATATGTTTTTTCACCCTACTCCTACTTGCACCACACGTATTCGGCTAAATAAATCTGCAGGTCGTCTTTTGTTTTCCTCCTGGCTAAACCGCGTTTAATTGCACTCCACGTTCCTTCTATTTTATGTACTCCTTCCAGCAGTCAGAAATTATAGTCAGATCTGGAAGAATATACTCCTTTATAACACTAAGCAAACTTTCAGACCGTCTTTTAGGCACCACTTTCATAATACATTATGCATGTGCAACCAAACACCGCAATTGAAAATCCCCAGTCCATATGAAAGGGTGACTATTACTAAAAATAGCCAAAATCTAAATTTATCACAACACATTTGGAAATATTCACATAATTTTCGCCAGCATTATGAACTTTAGGGTTTCTGAAAAATCTATTTCACACAGCAGGCTTCCAGATTTTATGAACAACTAATGCCACTTGGTGATTTTTTTCAGACAGAAATCAAGAGGTACCGTACAGTAAATTTCAACCGATTTCACATTAGTATATTTCACATCTAATTAGATCTTATACACTTTATTGTAATTATACAATGCCACTTGGTGATTTTTTTCAGACAGAAACCAAGAGGTACCGTACAGTAAATTTCAACCGATTTCACATTAGTATATTTCACATCTAATTAGATCTTATACACTTTATTGTAATTATACATGTGCTTTTGCAGTATAAAATGAATTCTTGTAAACTACATTGCAGTATTTTTTAAATGACAGACCATAAGTGTGACATATTTCTTAAATACCTAAGAATTTACAAAAGATGTTTTAGTGTCTATCACTGCTTTTGTCGGTTTCCAAGTGGTGAGAAGGTGAAACGTTATTGGCTTGCATACTAGTAAGAGAGGACTTTATGTATTACCATTGTTTCTAATAAATCGATTCTGAAATCATTGTAACTTAACGATAAGAAAATTGTGGCTATCTGATGAGACGTTGTATAGAGATTGGAAAAGACTGACTGAGCTTCCTCTGTAATCATGGATTGTTAAAAAAAAAAAAAAAAAAAAAAAAAAAAAAAAAATGATTTGCTAATGGGAAAAATTGTTGGTACATGCATATCAATACAACCACCTTGATGCAATTAGGTGATTTTTAACAGAAGTTACTTATTGGATGCAAGCTAGCAATTTCCTGGGCTTTTGTTTAAAAAAAAATGCCAAAATATCAATATTTATTTTAAGTCAGCAAACATTATTAACATTTCAAAAGAATTTAATGATTTAAGTACAAAATTCAATTATTAAATAAGAGTTATACATTAAAAATTAAACACAGTTTTCATGAAATCCTGCAGTATTTTTTAGTCCAAAGGGGCTTTGTCCCTGAAGGACTATTGTTTTCGTTTTGCGATTTTGCGTGGGAAACATTAAAAGTCTATCACTTTTCAAACTGTTGCCACAAAATATTGCAGCCCTGTATTATATTGAAAGAAATTAAATGATGAAGAATGTGCATAAATGTATGTATGTTTCTCGCATTGTGATAAAACGACGGTACCTAAAGCCGTCGAATTTTGAATGCCGTCATCCTGCTGCGAATAAAAGCATCTGGAAGCCCAAATTTGAAATTTGGAATTTGTTTTATGAACGATTTAATATTTTGTAAAACTTAACGAATTTTCGATTAACAAACTCGAGGATTTCGAAGCGGGCCGTTGTACAGAAAAAAAACATTTTTATCTGCAGCGCGTGAGACTGTGTGTAGGAAATTTTAAAGATATGCTCATTTTAAAATTATTTTGCGATATTGTTCTTTCACTGAATTTTATGGTTTAAATGCGAAGAACACGATATTCAATAAATAAAAGTAACATACAAAATGTTTAAAGAATGCCCCTTTAGACGTAATTTAAAATCTGAAACCTTTCAGATTTTATATTTATTATTTTTTTTCTTTTTAAATGGTTTTATACATGCACATTTGATATTTTTTTGGCGCTGTTCTCTCCATGAACACAATTATCTGTTTTCACTTAAAAAACATTAAAAAATGGCGCAAACTCAGCATAAACTCCGCATTATCCACTATCTTAATGATTTTATGGCAAAATATTATATTCCTGCAGAAAGTTTACAGCAGTTTCACTCATTGCTGGCAAATTCCAGGAGCACATATTTTAATATTAAGGCTAAAAATATCATGATTTGTCCATAAAATTTGTTGGAACTTTAAATACAACAAAAAGAATGCATTTGAAAATGGTGAAATTGCCTTGACTGAAGGATTATGAGCATGGTTACTGAAGTTTGGCACATTCTTGAAAATTCGATCCTTTCTACAAATGTGGTTGTGATAATACATACATACTGAATTGTCTTCAGAAATCTAAAACTCAAAACTATTGAATCAATGAATTTGAGAAGAAAAAAAATAATACGGAAACTAGTTTTAGAGAGTTTTTTCTTTATCATTTTGTTTAGAAAAAAGATCTTTCTCTAAAGGATAATTATGGAAAGTTAGAAAATTCAATCAATGAGAACTTTAAAGGACAAGTTGAAATAACGACAAATGCAATGTTTATCGATGATAATGTTCATTAAGTAGTGAAAACTGGGAGATAGGTTGCACATCTTAGCTAGGACACATTCAAAAAAAGGGAAAAAAAGGTCTGAAAGCCTTCAGATTTTATATTATGGCCATAGGAGCTTTTTTTTTAACATTTTGTGTGTTACCTTTATTTATCTAATATCACGTTCTTTGCACTTAAACCATAAAATTTTATTCAACAGCAATATCACAAAATAATTGAAAAAGAGCAGACCTTTAGAATTTTCAATACACAGTCTCGTGCACTGGAAATAAAAATGTTTCCCCCTATATAGTGTTGACATTACTCACGTAGGAATCATTGAGTTTGTTAATCAAAAATTCATTATGTTTTACAAAATATGAAGTAGGTAATAAAGCAAATTCCAAATTTGGGCTTCCAGATGCCCATATTCGAGTGGAGGACTGCGTTATTCAAAATTTGATGCCTCTAGGTACCATTGTTCTTTCACAGTGAGAGAAACATACATACATTCATGCAGATTCTTCATTATTTAGGTTCTTTAAATATAATGCAGGGCTCTAATATTTGGTGGCAACAATTTGAAAAGTAAAATTACGTTTATAGTGAAATTACGTTAAAATGAAATTAATAGCCCTTTTGGTCTAAAAAAAGTCTCGTGATTTCTACTGAGATTATCTCTTATAAAAAATAGATGATGTTATGAAAATAGTGTTTGAAGGAAATATTATTGAATAAGTCTATGCACACAGGACATAAATCATGTGAAGAAGACATGACTGTTATCGTAGATGTGTATTCTAGTTACCATTTAGGATTTTTTTTTTCTATTCACAGATATTGAAAAACATGTACTTGAATTATTGCTCCATATGTTTTCTGGCCTTGGGATGTCTTATTTGTAATACCATAGTTATTAATATAATGATGGAAACAATATGAGAGGTAAAAAATTAGGACACTAGGCTCATTATTTTAAACAAAACTCAAGAACTCATTACATAGCTGATTTTGCTCATAGCATGAAATCAGTTGTTAGTAATGTAGTTGTAAAGCTTAAAAAAAATGCTGTAAATTCTTTTGGGTGTAGGGCAAAGATTATTTACTATGTTACTGTTTATTCTGTGAATCCAGTTGGTAGATGAGAATAAAATGTAGCATTTAAATTTTCTTCATACCTTTTGATCTGGTAGACTATTGTTCTTCGTGCCAATACAGTTAATTGATGCGATTTAGACACAATAGTGAAACTTGCAACTGTAATAATAGAAATTAATGAAGAGTTTCAGATTAATGGATTTTAAAATGCTAAAGAAGAAGAGAGATTTGATTGCATTTTTAGTGGGTGCTTTTCAATTCGAGTGATACCAGACATAGAAATCTTAAAAAAATAGTTTATTTCAAAAGCAAGGATCAGCTCATTTTAGGGGAAATTGGTTACAAGTAAACTTTTCAGTGTTGAAACAAACACTGCTGTTATGTCCTTGAGAGAAAGATCTGAACAATTAAGTCATTCCTCTGATGTCTGATGTGTCCAATACTACTGCTCAATTACTGTTGCTGACATTAATAATTTGTCCAAAAAATAAGAAAGGTCTGAACAGCAGTTGTAAAAAACTTGCAGATGCTCTAAGGAGCCCATACAAAGCTCCTTAGAGCTGCATTTACATGAGCAGGTAAGTGCATATCTGTATGAAAAAGATTTGGAACACATTTTCAAAAAAATGCCAGCTCCATTGAGAATTTGTATGCACAAGCCAGGGTTTGTAGCCTCGGCTGAGTGCAGCTTTTCAAAGCTAGTTATTTATAATCTTCAGTGAATGAAAGATGATTAAGAGTTCATTCCATTACAACAAAAGAAAAACATGTATGCCCTGTACATTTTCAAATTAAAGTGTTTGGTGCTAAAAAGCAAGAAACGTGAAGATTAAAGTGAGTAATGTAGGAAAAATAATCCAAATTGTCAAGATACTACAGAGCTTTTATGAAAAATGATAAAAGCAATTTAAAAAATAAATCAGACTACATACTCCTTCTATATAGTACTATACAATTTGGAAATGACTAGAATAATATGCTGTAAAGTATAAGTTGGAATAAGCTTATTTTTCACATTTTTAAAATTATTCATGTTTATTTTGCTAAATGTGTTGTAATTTTTTATGTAAAAAAGTACGCTAAATTTTTCAAAGTATTTCTTTTTTATAGCGATCCGCGAGACTGAATCACCAGTCAACCGAGATATCTCCCCAAAATCTGGTTGTGTGTTCTTATACTCCGCCAGTGTTAATATACGTATATGTAATTGTATATTAGCACTGGCTGCATGTTCTTATACCTTGCTACGCAATAATATATTAGCATCATATTGCATTTTTGCTCTCACCACGTGCTGTTATATTATTCATTTTTAATGACGTTTTTGAATTTGTATTGTTTACTTAAAAATGTATTCATTGCTTTTTAGTCCAAAGGGGCTTTGTCCCAGAAGGAGTATTGTTTTCGTTTTGCGATTTTGCGTTGGAAACATTAAAAGTCTGTATCACTTTTCAAACTGTTGCCACAAAATATTGTAAAAAGCCCTGTATTATATTTAAAGAAATTAAATAATGAAGAATGTGCATAAATGTATGTTTGTTCTCGCATTGTGATAAAACGAGGGTACCTAAAGCCTTCGAATTTTGAATGCCGTAATCCTGCCGCGAATATAGGCATACATCTAGAAGCCCAAATTTGAAATTTGGAATTTCTTTTATTAACGATTTCATATTTTGTAAAACATTAACGAACATTTGAGTAACAAACTCAAGGATTTCAAAGTGGGCAATGGCAACATTGTACAGAAAAAAACATTTTTATCTGCAGCACGTGAGACTGTGTGTAGGAAATTCTAAAGATAGGCTCAGTTTAAAATGATTTTGCGATATTGTTCTTTAACTGAATTTTATGGTTTAAATGCAAAGAACATGATATTCAATAAATAAAAGTAACATACAAAATGTTTAAAAAACGCCCCTTTGGACGTAATTTAAAATCTGAAACCTTTCAGGTTTTTTTTTTTTTTTGGTGAATATGACGTTAACAATCTTTAATTTGCCAAGTAATGAGATAAGTGCTATATCATTTTTTCAAGAAAGAGGTCTTTTACCTAACAAATGGCTATAACATGAAACTTTACATTAACATTGAAACCATTTGAAGGTGCAGTGTTAAAAATTGCAAATAGAAGAAGGGCCTGCATGTTGGATATTGGTTCAGTGGCTTCAGATTATTGTTTTTCATTGATGTTAGACTTATATATTCTTGGACAGAGGAGCTGACATCCATGAAATGATGTAACAAACAGCTTAATATATGTGAAAGTGCTACAGTTGACTGGAATAATTATATGCAATAAAATAACAATAAAGATTCTTAAAAATATTCTTAGGTAACGACCTGTGAGTATTATTGTTATTATACACTGAAGTGCCATGGAATTAGGTTTAGACATCACTATATAAATGCTGTAGTACTGCATTATATTCATACTCACATGGGGACACTGTGGTAACTGTAACTAGTACTGTGATTGTTGTTAATCAATCGTTCCAGTTACCAGTATGGGTAAAACTTCAGATTTAGGCACCTTAGACTGCAGACAAATAATAGGCACTGGACATCAGAAAAGTCAGTAGTGTCGAGACTATGCCGAGAACACGTGGTGGGGGAAAAACTAGCAATCGACAAACTGCAAAGGACAATTAGCCTTAAACGAACATGGTGTGAGACAGCTCAACCATATTGTACATAGCCAGTGAAGCCAAACATTAGCTCAAATTACACCCAGCTGAATCAGAGTTCTGGCTATATAGTCAGTAATTAGACCATGCAATACTCACTTCGCTGAATGGGCTGCTGGAGCCATAGACCCAGGACCCATAAATCTAAAATCGCCAAATATGGTTGGAAGCTGTTATAACAAAGAAGTACTCTTATCAGATATGTTTTATTGAAAATATTATTATGTGCTTTACTTAATATTATATAAATGTCACATTTCAGTTTTTTTTTAATATGCATGATTTTATTTGGCTACAAAAGCTATGAAATTTTGAAAATTGCTGATACATAAATTATATTAAGTGCCTATAATTTTTGTTTCTGAAATAAAATTATTAGTAGTAATAAACTGTGATAGTCTAAACCAACAATAAGTAAGAGCGCCCACATGTCCCAACTTATGAGGTGTCCTAAAATTGCTTAAACCAGCCCTGGTGACATGTAGTGTATCGCAACAACAATCTGCAGTCTCTTACAGCAACAGTGTTACAGCAGTGTATTATAACATGTTTGTCTGTAGTGAAGTATGAAACCAAATGAAATTCATCTCAAGATGAAAGTGCAGTATGAAGATTCATAACTTAGATTATAAGGTATTTCTCCTGTTGTCTTAGCAAGTCTTTGTGGTGTAGTGGTCAGCACGCTCGGTGCATATTCGAGAGGTCCGTGGTTCGAGTCCCGGCAAAGGCATTGCTCATTTTTCACGTCTCCTGCTTCATAAATACCTAATGTTTCTACACTGGTGCCCGAACAAAAAAAGGTGATGGATGATGATTCTTCATCAACAGGGTTTGGCGATTGGGTCCTGTAATCCCCGGTCACCCTTTAAAAAGGGGAGTATAAGATATTTCTCCTGTCTTTTTAGAATGCCTTCGTGGTGTAGTAGTCAACACGCTTGATACATATTCAAGGGGTCCATTGTTTGAGTCCCGGTGAGGGCATTGCTCATTTTTCACATCTTCTGCTTCATAAATACCTAATGTCTCTACAAGGTTATACAATGATGTAAGAAGCTTAAAATCTGCATCATGTCTGCAGAGAAAGTCATTCAATCAATATATAAAGTTCTACTCAGTCGTATCATTTACCTTCAGAGAATTTCATATGTTCTGAGGTCTGAAAGCATTTTCTGAAGCAATGAAAACTGCAATGTGGGAGTAGGTCTAATTACAATTAAAAGAATTCTTCTCATGAGGTATTCATGCACTTCTAAACATCATGTATTCCAGCCTTTTAGAAAAAAAATTGAAGTAAACAAATAAGGAAATCAAAAAATTATATATATACAATTTGTTTCGATTTCTTCATTTGTTGCAAAATAAATAGTTAAGATTTTTATATCAATCACCTTAATAAATTAGAACCATGATACCCAACTTCAGAAATATTGCTAAATTAATATGCAGGATAAATTTGATTCTTTATTTTTCTTGGTAACATTCAGAAAATATTGTTATTATATTAGTATTTTAATGCTACTGTATTAAATTATTAGCATTACTTTTTAGGTTGTAATGTTGAAAATGCTTCTTATGGTCTCAGTGTATGTGCAGAAAGAACTGTAATTGTTAAAGCTGTCTCGGAAGGATGCCGCAAGTTCAAAGCACTTGCTATTGCAACCAGGTAGCAACATTTTTTCCTCAAGAAGGTAAGAATTTTTGTGTAAAACAATGCTTTATATTGAATAATAATAAAAATCATTATGA
The DNA here is from genome assembly GCA_000611955.2 of Stegodyphus mimosarum. NCBI lineage: Eukaryota > Metazoa > Arthropoda > Arachnida > Araneae > Eresidae > Stegodyphus > Stegodyphus mimosarum. Next base: position 234,612 of record KK114864.1, on the reverse strand, counting down.
TTATTTTAACTATTAGAATAACTAGCCCAATATATTGCATTATTTTACACAAAAATTTATCTGTAAGTTGAATAGTTTTCCAGCAAAACATAAAATACACACACTTTTATTTACACCTTGTGATTTTATTTAAAATGTGCTAAAATGTAAAGTGATAATTTTTTTTACATGTGTATTAACCCTTTGCACTCAGGCTTTTTCTCACTTAAAGCTTTCAGCAGCTTGAACGTTTTTTGTAAATAAAAATTTTAATTATAAATCATTTGTAATTTTCAAGTGTGTTATACCATTTAAAGAAATTAGCAGGATGCAGATCTGGCTGACAATTGCAAGTTTCACAAAAATGAACAGTTTTTCTTCTAGCCTTTTGGGTTGAATAGACAAAGCAGTTTTAACTAACACTACGTAAATTTTCTGAAATATTTTCATCACTTTCACTAGAATCACTATATTGCAATACTTTTCTTTTTATCTTCACTGGTGAAATAATATCTCTGTCCTCAGAAGCACTTTCATATTCATCCACACAAAACTCATCATCACTGTTGTCTTGAAACAATCATATATTCCATCACATTTTTCACCATGGTGAATAGTATTGTTGCGTTTTACGGGTTCGTGGATTTGAGAGTATCCGATGAAAACACGATGCAGAACGATAAAAAGCACAATTTATTTACAAGAATCACTATTTACATCACAGTTCCAAAATCACGCTTACAGTCGTCGAAGAACTACTATAAATATGCTGAAACAATCAGCAACACAACTTCAGGCTGTAACTGTAAAGGCAGCTTCACTGCAACACTGAACTTATAATAAATACCGCAGAACAATCACCAATACACTGTCAAGCTATACTATAAAGTTAGCTTCACGGCAAAGCACTATCTCGATCGCTTTCCGTTCACCAAAACTCTCGCGTAGCAGCTATTCTCACAACTAATCACACTGCTCGCAGCACTTCACAATACTTTACAATCTCGTAACAACTACTCAACTAACTAACTCCTCTCAGAAACGCAAGGGTTTATATAGCTTTTCTTTAAGTTCTACAGGTTTCGAGAAATATCTCGACAGGAAGTTATTCTAGAAGCTTCCCGATTGGACCATGGGATATCGCCGATTTGGTCGCCAAATGGGCGATAAAGTCGCCAATCTGGCAACCCTACCATACATTACTTTATGGCAACCCTAGTGCTATGCCGGAAAGCTTACATACAGGCGCAACCGCCGAATTTTTCGTAACAGTATTTTTTTTATTTTTATACACCAGACAAATGATTAAATACTGAATCGATGAAACATTAAATCACATGCAACTAAAATTTAGCTGTAAATTACAATTGCATGATCTTCAGTGGAGTATATTGTTGGTGCGCTTGAAAGTCACACTTTGAGTACAATGTCAAACTTTGGCAGTGCCTGTGAGGAGTATTTTGAGTGCAAAGGGTTAATAAATGTGGTAAAGAAATATGCATGATTGTTGTCAAATGTAAGGGATGAAAATCTCTCCAGATGAAAAGTAGAAGATAATTCTAGACTTTCTTTATTGTTATTTCAATTTCTGTAGTTTCAGTTTTGTTACTAATAATTTAGTGTCTTTTATAAATATTTGAATAAAAAATAAAGAGTCTGACCATTGCGAATGCAACCTTCACTGGCATTCTATCAAAACATAGAATCTCCTAAGAGAAAGGTTATTCACACAGCCACGTAATAGAAGGGTTATGTGAAAGTCTTAATTCGCTATGGTCATTCTGCCATCACCTCAATGGTCATTCTGCCATCACCTGCCTTTTTCTGATACTTGCAGAAATAAAAACTAAGATTTGTGCTCATTTGTAGCTTGTATCAAGAAACAAAACTTTCATAACTTATATATGAAAAATACATTTTTAAAATCTAAATATTTTAATTTTTTCATAGTACATAAGATATAAAAAAATACGATAGCTGCTTTAAAAATAACTGGCGACCTCAAAATTAACAATTCTAGATTTTATGCTCTCTTCCTAAATTTATTTATCTGTTCTCCTGGATTTCAGACCTTTCCATGTTATGTAACATTTTAATGCGGTTACCTCTTGCCCAATCAAATAACAACAAACCAAAACTTTTTCTAACTCGAATTGAAACTTTTCAACTCCCTCCTTTCTTCCTTCGAATTAAAGCGCTCTCTTTTGCTTATGCTTTCATGCTGACAAGATGATGTTGCTTACCTGCTTAAGACGACGTCGCACTTTAAAACCCGTGTACATGGAAATTATTCAACTATGATTAAGAAATATCTTGTCTGCGAAAGGATGATTTGATATGTGTAAAAAAAAAAAATAAAGATTGTGATACTTCAAGCTCAGTTGTGTTAAATGCGTCATCATGCTTTTCCACTCAGCCCTACCTTCAGCCACTATGGTCTTCTTAGCCATGACAGATATTGAAAGATGCTAAAAAGTACTGGATCCCTCCATTCTGCACTTTTAAATCATTATATATATATATAAAATTTATATGAAAAATAGATTTATTTCATTTATTTTTAA
>KK114864.1:182816-232025 GCA_000611955.2 Stegodyphus mimosarum | reverse complement strand
TACTCTTTTTATAGTAATAATTATTTAATTTAGAATAATTATTTTTATAATTAATTAGTTACAAATTTTACAATGCAAAATTATATAATAATGATAATTGGCGAACCACAATTATTTGTTTTATCATAATTATTATACTTGATAACTAATGATGATAATAAATGATAATAAAATAATAAGTTGTGTAATAATAAAATTAATGTGATGATAATTAAGTAATATAATAATAATAGTTGCTAGTTATGTTATAGTATAATAATTATTGTAATTTATTTTTTAAATTTAAAAAGGCCATGAGATGTGGTTTCCTTATTAGTCCAAAGGGGTTTTGTTCCTGAAGAACTATTGTTTTCGTTTTGCGATTTTGCATCGGAAACATTAAATGTCGGTTAACTTTTCAAACTGTTGCCACCAAATATTGCAGCCCTGTATTATATTTAAAGAAATTAAATAATGAAGAATGTGCATAAATGTTTGTATGTTTATCGCATTGTGATAAAACGACGGTACTTAGAGCCCTCGAATTTTGAATGAAGTAATCCTGCTGTGAATATGGGCATTTGGAAGCCCAAATTTGAAATTTATTATCAATTTAATATTTTGTAAAACTTTAATGAATTTTTGATTAACAAACTCAAGAATTTCAAAGCGAGCAATGGCAACGTTGTACAGAAAAAACATTTTTATCTCCAGTGTGTGAGACTGTGTATAGGAAATTCTAAAGATATGCTCAATTTAAAATTACTTTCCAATATTGTTCTTTAACTGAATTTTCTGGTTTAAGTGCAAAGAACATGATATTTAATAAATAAAAGTAACACACAAAATGTTAAAAAAAATGCCCCTTTGAATGTAATTTAAAATCTGAAAACTTTCAGATTTTCTTTGTAAATGATTGGAAGTATAAGTCTACAACCACTGGTTGAAAAAATAAAAACACATAAGGACTTTTATGGACATGGCTTTTGTTGGCTTTAGATATATATATATGTAACAATTTTGAAGTTGATGGCATGAAACACAAATCACCATTCAAAGCTAATTAAACATATTTTATTTCTGAATAAAATAATTTTTCAGAAGCACATTCTTAATTTGAATTACACAAAGCAAAGGGTGGAATCGGTGCCCTCTGTTCTTGATCACATTTGTTCCTTTTTATGATGGTACAACTGATGAAGGAGAGGCAAGCAGTAACATATTTGCAGAACAGCAAGCAAGAGCAGAAATATGATGTATTCAAGATGAACATTTGGTCAGAATGATTTGATTTTATTCTGACTGAGTATTGATTTCTCTTTCAAAATTTGAGATCATTATTGACTGAAGCACCATGTAAATATCTGCATTATTACTATTAAGCTAGAATCATGTGAGGAACATTAATTTTAAAATGATGTAATTAAAAAAAATTGTTATAAGCAGCGACTATTTTTAGGATAAAAAGAGGAAATAACCAAATTAAAAAGGAAAGTTAAAAAGCAAATTTAAATTAATATTTTACCTTAGATGTACTATACCTTCTATATCCAGCAAAATTATTTTTAATGAAATCAGAAGAGAAACATGCTTTAAAAAACAACCTTGTATTTGGCTTAGATTTAGACAATTAATTGTATTGCTAAAATGACTGTAAAACATTTGCAAATTCTGCATTTAAGATAAATAATGATGTTTCATGATTTACGAGACTTCTAATTCCACATTCTATTTGAAAATCAAGGCTGTTCATAGTGAAATTCTCACCAGCAATTCTCACCTGTCAGGTTTTGTAACAATTACTACAGCTAGTTTCCAGCCAATTCAGAGCATAGGCTATTGCAGTTTCCTACTTGATCCACCTCAAGAAAAACCTTAGGTCACTAGGAATGAAAACTGGTGAACTTTTATAGCCATAGTGGCAGAGTTTATTATTCATATATTTACTTTCCTTGAAATATTTTAGTAAACTGTGCACAGAGTAAGCAAAACCCTTTTTTCAGGCAGCTGTTTTTCAAAAGAGTCATCTGTGATTTAGAATAGTGGTTCTCAAAGTATAGATCATGACCCAGCTGCTAATCAGGGGACAATTTTTGATGGGTTGCAAAAAGTTTGATTTGTTTTGTTCTGCTGTTAAAATTTATAGTTATGAATTAATTACTGATTAATTAATCATATACATTTACTTGTATATTACTATTATATTTCATTTTTTAAGATTCTTTTCCCCAAAGCAGTTACATGCATGAATTGCAGTTATTAACAAGTGGGTCAGTGATATTGCAAAAGTTTGACAAATATTGATCTGTGAATTCAGAAATAGCATTTATAGCTGCTGTGGGAGGAGGGAAGAAATTCACAATTTTTTTATTATTATTAACTTTTGAGGATACTGATACTTGAGGATTAATTTTTAAGGACACTGGACACCAACAGTATCCTTAGTCATGTTATTTGCAAAGATAATCATATTTATGCAGAGTTAGAGATGGACAGAAAAAAGGTTTCTGAAGTTTATCAATTAACTTTTCACAGGGAATGTGCATGTGCAGAAAGTATATGCAGAAAGTAGTATAAAAACCAAGGCTTCATCTGTGTGATGTTAGTGCTAATTATACATGCCTTTAGTTTATTGGAGGGGAAATGGTACATTTTAATAAACCACATGAAAAATTATGTGAACATTCAACTGCTAAAACATACAGTTTAAAGGAAAGGGAAACAGTTTTTGAGTTTTGTAAAATTTCTAAAGCAGAATGTGCAACATATGTTATATTTACTTGCATATTCTCGATCTTTTTTTTGCCACTTTTTCATACGAAAATTGAAAAAACAATTATGTGCATAATTTAATTTTCAAAGGATGTGGTTACAGTAAACAAATTAGCAAATGAAAAGTATTTATGAATAAACTATTGGTAAGTACCGCAATATTATTTATTTAAAAGAAACATTCTAGTAAGATAATATAGTAATATTAATATTACAGTATCCGATAAAATATGTTCATTTTTACTTTCTTGTGTTTTAAGTCTTGCTCATTCTTATTGTTGTTCCACTGATAATCCCTAGGCAGATAAATTATTCAAATGCTGTTGGAACTGCTGTCTTACATCATCTTTTATATCTATCGCCATTGTTACCATTCAGTCTCTCTTCTCACATGCAATTATCTTCAGAACCATCAAGAGCATAAGATCCCCATTTTCTTGAAGCTCTTTATTATATATGTTTCATCAATCCAAGCCCGTACACCCAAAATCCATGAACAAATCAGTTAATAAAATGAAAACAATCACTACATGGAAGAAATCATTTTAGGGAAATGTGCTTTCTGAACACCTTGAGAAAGGGAACAATCACGTATATATTTAAAAAAAATTCAAAGCATTATGCTGAAATGCTAGGGGGAAATTTACGCGAGTAAATACAGTATTGCAGGTTAAATAACTTCACTGCAGAGTAATTAACTAAACAATAAAGTAACCTGCAAAATATGCAAATGATATAATAATGGAACTCGACAAACATGTATATGTAGTATTTTAAATTAGCATGAGGAATCCGGTACTTTTAACGTCTAGCTGGGTAGAAAAGGCAGGAATAAGACATTAACAAAACTGAACTGAAGAATCACCATCTTTATTTTCACACATCTCAAATGATCTTTTTGGCAGACAAATTACTTTTCAGTCATCGTTGAATACAATAATTTTTATTTGAGCAGATAAAAAGATGCGATGTCATTTCAGACAGGAAAGCATAAGCGGCACAGAGTCGTTTGCATAGCAGAAGTCAGGGAAAAAAGGAATGTAGTTCCTTGTGAAGCAGAATTTATACTGCGTAGGTGCATATGTAAATGAAAGACTTTGATTGGCTAATTTTACTTTTAGTTACCTTTTTCAAGCAGCATTACATAACGATAGAAAGTTTTCAAACTTCGGAGAACAGATGAATTAGGAGGAGAGCACCAAATGTAGAATCGCTAATTTTGAGGTCGCCAATTATTTTTCAAAGCAGCTATCGTATTTTGTTACACCTTACATACATGTATCAAAAAACTGCTTAAAAGTTGCTTTCCTATCAATAGTTAGACAAAATTTTGAAACATACTTCTACCATAAATGTAGTATGCCAAAATAGCTGACAGACTTCTTTGTCAGTGCCTTGGTTTTAGAAAGAGAGTTCATTAGGTGAAATTTATTTTTACAAATATCGCATTTTATAGAATTAAAAAGTGTATAATAAATGTTATAAACTCTCTCTCTAACTTGTAACTAAATAAACTTGCAATATATTTCCTGCGGAATATTTTTCATAAATTGAAGACTTGTAGTGAAAACATGCAAAACATTCTACGCTCATATTGTAATCTAATTAATATTGTGAAGTACAGTTTTAGCTTTATTTATTTATTTTTGCTTAACAAGCTATTTAATTTGAATGTTTTTGTTTCTTAGCTCTAAAAATGAAGTTATTGGACCATGTGGTGCATGTCGACAAGTTATAGTCGAAGTAAGTTTTTACATATTCTTAATACTTTAGAATATTTTATAAACTGCTGCCTTCAGACAAAGCAATTTGATTACTGTCTTTCCTATATGAGTGAAGAACTGCAGAAAAATTTTTTTTACATATTTCTAATATTTTTGCTTGGATATCGTCCAAATTATAATTAGTCTTTTATTAGAAAACAGAAAATCACAAAATGCTAGAAATTTGATTACATATGTAATTATAATTCAGCACTCCAGAATAAATGCCAGAAAGAATTGAATCTAATTTTTTCATTGAAATCCGTAGATTGATTAATAAAGAAGCACTTTATAAATTTTGCATGCTTGTTATGATTTGTTTTGACTAAAAAATTGCACTTTGGGGGATATATGGATCAATAAAATGGCAATTAAATGTAAAGTATGTAAATCCATGCCTACTTAAACACATGTTTAAGTTACTCAAAAACATGCTAAAAGTATGATTCTACTTTTTGTTGAAATTACAGGTGCAGATAATCAGAAAGTACTGATATTTACAATATGAAAGCAGCGAATAGAAATCATATGCATTATCCCTCACAATTTTTTGTTTCTGTATTTCACAAAGATTCCATACATAAAATGATTAAAAAAATTATCTTAGAATATATAATTATGTAATTAAACATTAGTTGATTTAGTGATTAATTTAAATGATTATAGCCATCTTATACTGATCGTTATGTATTATTGAATCTTGAATAAATAATCTACCCTTTATATTTAAAAAAAATAATTCCAATAATCTACAAATGTCTAATCTGCAAATATCTGATTTTTCAGTGGGAGTATTTAATCAGAAAGTAAATTTTTTTTAATAACTCAAAAAGTTTCAATTCTAGCACTTACTGTTAATTACTAATAGTACACTCACTTCCAGTTAAGCACAGAGAGGGAAATGCTAATTTCCAGAAGCCAATCAAAATTGAAGAGGATGCAATTCGCTGCAAAGTAGATGGACGTATGCAAATATGTTAGGTAATAGCCAGTCCTGCTTTCATGTCAAGAAATATGCAAAAAAGGCAGTCTTATAAGCAGCCAGCTTTATGAAAGTGCTGATAGAAGGTGTTTAAAACTTTTGTACAATTTGTTTTCAAGACAAACATGTTTCTATGACTTCCAGAAGACGAATGGAAGATTCTGAGTGCTGGCGTGCTGTGGGGCGCACTGAAGCAGGACAGTCGATAACAGATGTTGCTCTTTTCTTCGGCGTTTATCATTCTGTAATTTCACATTTATGGAAACAATTCCAAACCACACAGACAGTTTTCCGAAGGCCCGTAGCCGGTTGCCCAAGGGTTACAACCCCGCGTGGAAGATCGACATATTGCTATTGTAGCCAAGCGGAATCGCAGAGCGACCTCCACACGTGCGACATCTATGGTTACAGCGTCCATTGGTAAGGTGATATCTGCAGCTACTGTACGCTGAAGATTACATATAAGTAGTCTGTACGCCCGGGTACCTCGAGTTTGTGTTCCTCTATCCGTCCAATCAAGAGGGGCACGATTATCTTGGTGCCGGGAACATGTCAATTGGAATGTGTCTGACTGGGGCAATGTCATGTTTACTGATGAGTCAAGATTTGCTCTGGAGCCAGATGACAAGCGTATAAAGATATGGTGTGAACAACGGAACACACAGTCAGTCCCAAAACATCACCCAATATCACGCATTTCGAGGTGGAAGCATTATGGTGTGGGCAGGGATTTCATTAGGATACTGCACCGACCTGCACATCTTTAAACCCGGTTCTTTGATGGCTGTCCGGTATCGAGATGAAACCCTAGAACCCATTGTGAGATTGTACGCTGCAGCAGTTGGCCCTACTTTTGTTTTAATGGTTGATAACGCACATCCCCATACAGCTGACATCATCGATGACTACCTGGAGAGTGAAGAGATTGCACGTATGGCGTGGCCAGCATATTCGCCTGACCTTGATCCCATTGAAAATCTTTGGGATGCTCTCGGCCGTGCTGTATCTTCACATTTCCCACCTCCAGCCACTCTTATTGAGCTGGAAACTGCTCTACAAGAAAAATGGCGATTGCTTAATTCTGCAGTGGTTGACCACCTAATTGAAAGCATGGTCACAAGGTGTAAACTTTGTATACAGATGAGGAGGGAGATCACATACCCTATTAATGTCCTTTTTTTTCATTTTATGCTGTTTATTTTCACTTTATACATAATTATGTTTAAGTCTCCAGTATGTCATTATCTGATAACTTACAAAAATTTAATATTGTTTTCATTTCTGTATATAATTATTGATTTTGTTTTATGCATAAATATATATGCTCCTTTCCTGCCGAATTTTGTGTCAATCAAAGCAGTATTTGTTGATTTTTTTTCATTTTACATCTTCGTACTTAACTTTTGGAAGTGAGTGTACATACATTCCTAACATAATGGCAGAAATAGTGTACGGATTCATTTTAGAAATATCTAACTGACAGGACATTTGAAAATAGTGCATTTATTTTCGCTTTGAGAGCATAAAAGTAATACAACATGAAAATAATTTTATTAATGAATAAACAGTTTTTTTTATCTGAAATGTTGTGATACATTTAATAAAAAAAATAATCATGGCATTTCAGATAAACAAAACTGTATATTCATTAATAAAATCATAGCATTTCAGATAAACAAAACTGTATATTCATTAATAAAATCATAGAAAGTTGTGTTTATCTGAAATGCTATGATACATTTTTATTTAAAAAAAAAAGTCTTTCTATCTACAAAAAATTACCTTAACATTCATCCTCTTTTCTCTACCATGTTTTACTCTTGTACTTCATTTGGATTTGAATAATATTACAGCTTCACATATTATTCAAGTGAATGTGAGCACACGATTTTCTTTATTTTTCACTTTGTTTCATGCTTGAAATATTTGATTCCTGAATTTCTTGAAAAAATGATTTGTAAATTACTACTCATTTTGTGGCAGTAGGATTGCATACATTGCTAATTTTTATCGCATGCAAAAGAAGCAGAAATGTTTTTGGTTTGCCAAATTTAAAAGTTCACATGTGCCTGAAGATTTAAGAGAAGAAAATATTTCAGACTGGGTGACTGAAACACGAGATTCCCATTCCATCTCAACTGACTGATAAAAAAGTACCTTAGCACCTTCTGTTTCAAACAAAAATACGATATTATAAAAATCTTCAGATATTTTGAGTTATCTGCGAGTATATGAAGAAAATCAGTGGTATAAATATATGTATGTTTTATGACATTAAGATTCAGATGAAGAACAATATCTAAACAATTATCTCCTTGAATTCTTCAGAGAAAGATTTTATTATTAGCATTATTTCAACATTTTCTGTTAAATGTAGCTGCTTTAAAGTAAGTATTACTAAAATTTAAAGATTATCTTGTACTGCAACGAGTAAAAGGAAATTCATTACAAAATTGCCGAAATGAATCGATTCTTAAAGTATTCAACAATTTTCAGATATGTTTGGTTGCAATTTTAATGCTTCTTTCCCTTAACCTTATGTTAACATTTTGAACATCTCTACAGTACTGCTGAGATCAGTGTTTAAACTAAGTTATTTTCAACACAGTTTACTATTTATACATGTTTTGTCTGGTTCTCATTGTATTCTCAAGTAAAATTTTTTTTTAAATTTGAAGAATGTAAACATCCTTCCCTTTTTCTTTTTTCTAATGTTTTGTAATTCTTTTTAAATCAGAAAATTAAGGTAAGATGTGTTGGATCATTGCAGCTAAAATAAACAGCACTGCACATTTCAATTAATATTTGATTGTATATTTTAATCTGTAAAACATCCACCTCTGGTTGAGTAGCCTTTTATCTCTGAATACTAGTAATTTATCTCAAGTTTTGTGATTGAGTATGTAGATTTCCCTATGTAACAAATACAGGCCAGTTTCCCATATAGAGTATTCTATAAAAGCATCTCATCCAAAGTAAATATGTCTTTGAGTTATTTGGAATAATATATAACCAAACATAATCTCTACTAACTAGATTATACTAAGGTTTTATTATTTCTTCAAATGTGCATATGGCTGATATTACAAATATAGTATATATGTAACTATCACAAACATAGCTTCAAAAAAATAAGCTATATAAATATATATAAAGTTCATGCAATTCACTGTACTTGATTAATGAAACAATACTTCATTAATTATATGTATGTTACAGAAAAGTGTCATAATCTGAATGATCCAAAAAGTTAATTCTTCAGTCACTGCTATCTTGTAGACATCCCCCCCCATTCATTTAGTTGCAAGTATTGCAGGAATAATCATGATGATTGTTCAATTAGTTGCAAGTATTGCAGAAATAATCATGATGATTGAAAAATTAGTTGCAAGTATTGCAGGAATAATCATGATGATTGAAAAATTAATAGCAAATTCTTATCAAGAAGACTTCAAATAACAAACTAAAATATGTGTTTATATCAAAGTTTCTGTTCTTGAAAGGAGAATGTTTTATTTGTAGAGTATGGATTCTGATTTCAGTTTGTTCATTTCTTGTAACTTCACATTTGTGAAGTATGTCGTTTTTTTTTTTTTTTTTTTTTTTTTTTCTTCCATATGCATATTGATTTTCAACAATACTTTACAAGAATCAGTTTTACTTTGAGATATTCCAGTAAAATTGTTCTCACAACTGTCAATAAATGCCTATCAGTTTGGATAGGGAAAAAAAAATTCATAGATGAAAATGTAACATATCCTTCATAAAATGAAAACTTTCGAAAATATCTCTACAATTTCCGAAAAAGTGAGAGTTTAAATGCTAAATGTATGTTTTTGTTGTTGTTATCGAATCAAAAAATGGATATTATAAAAGATGTATTTATAAAATAATGAACGACCTTTTAATTCCATTTAATGTTTGAAATTTTCTGATGTAAATTGACAAAGGTTTTCGTCATTCAGAACTCCAGCCATAAATTTTTCATTAAATGAAGTTGAATATATAACTGTGAGAGGTAAATGCTTTTGGATTTAACAGCATGTAAAGTAAAAATTCTTTAACCCTCTGTCATGAAATCTGTATTTCTGAAATATTCCCTTATAAGTTTATTGGTATTTGGCATCTCAAAAATAACTTTATGAATCCAGAAACAATTACTGTGTATCCATTTAAATATCTGATAAAATAAATAAATTAAAAACAAAGATTAATTATAAAGATTACTAAAAACAAAGACTAAAATACAATCTTCCTTGTCCACCATTAAAATTAATTTGTTTATGAAAGAACAGAATTTCATAATTATTATTTTTATAGCAATACCTTGAATTATTTGAAATCAGACTAATTGAGGAACTAAATACATATAGAAAATAATAACTAGTTAAAAAAAATCCCCATTCTTCAATAAATAAAATGTGAGTAATTAATTCAAATGTTATTTGAAATTATTTTAAAAAATGCACAGTTTTTATCATTCATTTTTTATTCTCTAAAAATAACAACATCGCTGTCCATACATTTTTCTTCATACATTTCTTTGTAGCAATCAATGAATTGCATTATTTATCATTTGGTGGATTGTTAGTCTACATTTAATATTGGGATCAATTATCATGTCATGCTGTGATAAGGTTTCAGGTATTTCAATATTTTTTAATAGCTTTAGCTTTTGATTCTTATGGAAGCACTAAGCACAGTATGTAAGTTGTCTTCCTGTTTTTCATAAACTTATTGTTAATCTATGTTAAAAATTGTTTCATCATCCAATTCATTTGTGTTCGATTTGATACACTCAATTATGTTGATGGAAGCCAAGTTGTTGTTCCATTTATCAGCAATTTCAGCAAATTTCATTAGTTTTGAAACTCATTCATTTTCAGCAAAATGAATGAGTTTCAAAACCAATGAAATCATTTGCACAATGAGGTATGATACGTTTCCATACAACTTATCACCAATTAATGCTGTGCTTTGTCTACATATTCAAAGTAATCATATCACCTATATTTCCAAAGAATCGCGTAATGTTTCTGATGCAGGTTTTCCAAAATTCTATTAAAATAGGTTCATGTTCATTTTCTTCATCCCCAGTTCATGTAGTTTTTATGTCATTATTAACACTTTGATTCATTCGTTGGATTAATGTTAGCGTTATTTAGTGGGAGAAAAGTTATTTCTACATATTGATTCAAATTGCACAACCCAGTTGAACAATCTGCAACATTATGTAAGATCAATAAAGCTAAATCTTAAAATCTAATCTATTTTTTCTGCAATAACTTTCTGTTGTACAGCAAAAATAGTCAGTGAACCAATCTTCAAATAAAGTGTGTGTGACCCAAGCTTTAGTATTTGAATTTCACAACACTGGGAGATTATTTTTTGATAAATATGTTAAGTGCTCTAGAATTTTCTGTGTAGTGCACAAACATTATTTTGAAATCCCCTGCTGTATTTCCATTTAATAACAATATGAGATGGTCTTTTGAAAATTTACATCCAGGGTATGACTTTTCATTGGCTGCTATTAGAGTTGCACGATGGCAAACGTTTTTAAATAAATATGTTTCATATATGTTGAATAGTTGTTCATCTGTGTAGCAACCGTTTTATATGATTTCACTTAATTCCTTTGAAAACTTTGAAGCAACCTCTATCTGCATTGGCATATTCACAAAAAATATGAACATTGAATTGTGAATAAAAGTTTGTTGCTTAAAATGTAAAAAACAGCTTTTTCTAGTTTATTTCCTAGTCCTATCAGTAGTCTCAAAGTCCTTGTAAAGATTTTTGCTTGATCGAGTGATTATTTTTGGCACTACTTTTGATAAAGAAACTGCAGCCCTACCTTGCGATTTGTAATGATCTTTCTTTTTAATAAGCTTCCTAAACTGACCACTCTTATATTCCTTCTGCATGGCCTGTTTTAGCAATTGACACGCTTTCTTCATGAAGTTTTATCACATCAAACTTTTGTTATAAAGTGAGCCACTTACATTTCTTGGTGACAGGATCTCTTTCTCATTTTCTGTTATTAAAATTGAATATCCCAAATGGATTTGACCATAGATTTGCATATGAAAGCTGATAAATTCAAATTAATTCAACATTAAATTTCACAAATATCTACTGCTTACTCATGCTATACTCACCTCCTCCAGTAATAGCTATCAGAGCTCAAGAATGAATAACCCGAGCCTGCGGAGTACTGAATAGAAGGAGACACATTCGTTCTATCATGGCTGGTGTAGTTTTAGCCAGATGAAGAGCCAACAAAAGAGACAGTCAGTCAGTTAAACCCTGGAGTTGTCTGCGAAAACTTTGCTAGGGTGTTTGCCTCTGAGTTTATTTTTTAGCTCGTGTGGCTGATACAATTTCTTGTTCAGTTACAAAGAGCCATTGTTCAGTCTTGTAATTGCCATGTCAAAAATTCCTACTAAATTGCCAATCAGAGTTTTTTTCATTCTCAGCAACCTCTCTTCGGTAGCAATACTTTCTGGATTTAGGACCATATTACAGATTCTGTTGTCTCTTAGTCGACTGATTATTGGGGTACTGTCTTCAAAATGAAAAACTGTTATATTATGTTCATTTATTATCACTTCTCCATATTTCTTCTCAAATTCCATTAATTGGAAAATTTCACATTTTGTTCGTCATACCTAAAATCCTTAAAATTTATGGCTATCATCTTAAAGCTTAGCTACTGTCCACTGTACATTATTGGTGATGTACCATGAGATGGGTATCTAAAATAATGTTGTTACATTAAATTTTATCTGGCTTCTATAGCATGCTGAGAAATTTAAGCTTGAAGTATATTAGTTTAATTGTTTATTATATGTATATCTATTTCTCACACATGCTTGAGGTTTATCCAAGTCCCGAATAAATAAATATCTGCATATATTTGACTAAACCGGGGTCGGCACTAGACATTTTGCCGCTCGATGCAGTCTCTGCAGGTCCTAAATTCTGCTGCTAGGCACTGCCCTATATTCTAAAGATTTTGCCATCCATTAACTTTGTTGCTCCTTGCTTCTCTAAATTCTAAATTTTCACCACCCAAGGCAGTTGCGCCAGTCCTTAGCTTATCTGAATAACAAATCTGTTATTATTACTATAAATATCTCTAATCTTTTAGCATGGGAGTATCATAAAATCTATTTTTCGCGTATGGAAAGAAATTTGTTAAAATTTTCCTTCTCAACACACTCACCACTTTGCAGTGCAACTGGTTAGTCTGTGATCGCCAAGCATAATGTCAACGTAAAAGGTTACCATGCTGTTTGGGTATTCAATTACTTATATGAAAAAAAAAAGTTTTAGACATCACTGCACAAGTCATTTCTCAAGCTGCTATGTTTAGCCATGCTGTTGGGAAAAGCAAAAAATAATAATAAATGATTCACCAGGTTGGCGTCAGGGGGTATAAGTTATTCAGTAAGTTAAAGTTAGTGATGTTCTGGTTTGAGATTTATACCACGCATAGAGGTATTAAATGCTCTGTCCAAAATATATTTACTAGCAAATTTGAATTTGATAATGAATGCATACATGAACATGTTTTAAATTTGCAACTTGATGTCTAAATGTAAAATATAAAATTATGCATGTTAAAATATTTGTTATTCAACACATAGATCAAGTTATGTTATTAAATATGGCAAAGTATGTGAAGGCCTAAGGGGAGGGATGCCTTTGTGGAGGATTATTCTAAAGAAAAGTGGCTTATATTTATATCATTCATGGGGAAACCATGAAAACTAACCATGCAGCTAGCTTTGGCTGGGACTAATATTTGGAAATGAGATTTATTCGTTCATAAATTCCTACTCCTGCAAATGTTGCTGATGTGCAAGAAATTTAGTTATTAAATATGCCATATACCTTAACATTTAATTGTAAACATAAATTCTACAGACAGATATAGTAAGAAACTATTACAGCACAAATTATTTGAACTGGAAAACAATCTGTTAAAAGGTGCTGGAAAGCACAGATGCATACTTGAAATAGTAAAGTAGAATTTTTATAATTAGTATTGTTGAATACAAGGGTCAAAAGAAATTTATGATAAGTATTAAAAGAATTATTTTCTTGTATTTCATAATAATTCAGTTACAAGTCTTGAATATTAATAAATCATTTTTTTCTCTCTCCCTTCCTGAAATCCTCATAGAAAGTAAAATATATGGAAATCAACAACATTATTTAGCATATTTAACTATTAAAATAAAAGATGCTCTCATTTGAAATAAATCAAACAGAGCATTAATTATAGAGTGACCATGTTTTTTGATTTTAAAGATGCCTCAGAAGCTGAAAATCATCTCATATTTGAAAAAGTATTTCAAAAAGAGGTTCTCTATATAGAAAATAAATGATGCATGAGTTTAATGTTAATTTTTGTGATCATTAGACCAAATAAAATCAAATTATCGTAAAATTTCTTTCTTGTGCAATTAGCAACAGCTTGTTTATTTTATTCAGATTAAAACTGCTCTAAGCTCAGGGAAAAAAAAAAAAAGGCATTTAATTCCATTCAAAATGAAATATTGTTTAAAAGTGTAAACAGACCATTTATATATTATAGAATAATTTTTTGGAATTTATTTTTGCACTCTGTAACAAAAAAATCGACGCACCAAGAAGGAATCATCCGATTTGTTTGAAATTTCGTATGTTTTGACCAAATATGCAAATGATTAAAATTTGGTGTCCAATGAATGAATAGAGCAATCTCCAGTGCACCGGAACTGCACATGCAACAGATATATATAAGGAGCTGTTTTTGAAATGTTGTTAAAAATTTCTGTTGCACTGCATTTAAGGGTACCTTTCGTTGACTGAAAAACTACCACGCCGCAGGATTTGAGCTGATTGCGAGCAACTGTATCATTGGATTGAAAGAGGTAGGTTGGGCAAATCGGAGAATCACTCGTCATATGAGTCGAAGCAGTGCTGCGATTAGAAGATGCTGACAAGAATGGTTGGACAGTGGCAGATTTCGGTGTCATGATGGTAGCCGTCGACCTAGGGCCACAACAGATTGGGAGGTCAGAATGATTGTCAGATCAGCTGTCACAGTGCCTGATTCATCGCTATCAACCGTCAGACGTGCGACACGCACTCGAGTGTCCACCATGACCATTCACAGATGGCTGTTAGAGCGAAATCTACATTCGTACCAACCGTTACGCCACCTGCCACTAGCGCCTGCCCACCGTCGAGCCAGATTACGGTGGTGCTTGGCTCGATCAGGTTGGAATGATGCTGACTGGGGACGTATAGTCTTTAGCAATGAATCCCACTTCCAACTGTGTCGTGATGATCATCGAAGACATGTCTGGAGATGCCCAGAGTAGCGTGCGAATCCTGCTTTCACTATTGCATGTCACACAGGCCCTCAACGAGGAGTTATGCTCTGGGGTGCCATTTTCCTTGATAGCCAGACCCCTTTGGTCATCATTAGAGGCACCGTTACAGCACAGTGGTATGTTGACGACAATCCGAAATCTGTTTTGCTACCTTTCCTTTTGCAGTACCCTGGTCTTATTTTTCAGCAAGATAATGCCAGACCACAGACAGCACATGTTGCTATGAACTGTCTTACGGCTTGTCAAACACTTCCTCGACCAGCCAGATTGTCAGATCTCTCTCCCATCGAGTATGTAAATGATGGGAAGGCGCCTGCATCTACCAAGGAATGTTGATGACCTAGCCCAACAACTGGAGCAAATTTGGCAAGAAATACAGCAGCAGACCATCTGGGAGCTTTACCAGTCTATGCCATGCCGTGTGACTAGAGGTGGGTTAACATCTTATAGAGCTCGTTACTTTGTAACTATGTAACTCTGAAATTAATCATACAATTCTTCTGAAATTTTAACCATTTTCTATTGTGTACATAATTTTCCTATGCGCCAATTTTTGTCTCCATCAGAAAACTCCTTGGTGCATCGATTTTTTTTTTGCTATAGTGTATTTTGCTCAATTAAAATTTATTTAAAAAAATTCTTAAAGTGGGCTATAGAGAATCCAGATCAGTCGAAGCCATACTATCCAATCAAAGTACTGCTGCATCTCCTTTAAAAAAATAAAAGTACCTATATTTTTATAGCTATGCCTAGTTTGCAATTTTATGATATATCAGTTACAGAGCATCAGTTAATTAGTACGAAATGACATTTGGTTCACACGGATAAGATGAACTGTCGCATGTATACCCAAATATGTCCGCAATCCATTCACTCCATTTTGTGTAAATGTTTGAAAGGAGTAGCCATGGGTATTAAGAAATACATGTAAAAGCCAACTGTTGCACAGTGATAGCAAATTAATGCTATTGTCCGCTATCAAGATTATAATGAGGTTTTGAGATTAAGCTGTTTGTAAGAAGCGAGAACCAACATCTTTTAAACTAAAATTTTCAATGCATCGGTAATTAAAGTTTTATCAATGCATATTTCGATTCTGCAGCGTCACAATCTGCAGCTGTACACTGCTACATTTCCAAAATGTGAATATTCAGACTAGAATCGTAGTGCATTGATTGCGGACATCTTTGGGTATACAGGCAACAATTCATTTTATCCATGTGAACCAAATATCATTTCATAGTAATTAACGGATGATCTAAAACTTTCAAATCTTTTTTGATTTGCAATGCCTATCTTCCAAATTTCGCCATGATGGGTGCCGCTGTCGTTTGCATTAGGTCAGGCATAGTCGTTTTGTACCGTTACCTCATTTTCATAGCTGTAGCTCTCTCGATTTGCAAGAATTTTCAGTTTAAAGGGACTTTCCTATGCACCCTGTAGATAAGCATTCGTATTAGTTACAATTCATTTTTTCAGTGAAGTGTATATATATCAAGAAATTATGCTGATCTTTTTAAACCTTTATTTATTTTGTCAAGATTTTACTTTTAATTAGTGCCTTGATAATATCATATTGTTTTATAGATTTATTACTGTAACAAGATTCGTAAGAAAAGTTATTAATTATGCTTTGTTTCACGAAGTTAATCCTTGCAATTCCAAACTAAATATGCTTTTAATTTTATGTAGGCCCACTACGAAGTGGGTGATCAAATTTCTCAATATTCAGTCAATCTGGGTTCAAATCCCAGCTATTGGGCTGGGCTTTGTAGGAATTTTTGTGGTTTTTAATATGTATAATATGAATACAAATCAATTCCCCTTAGAGAGTCTTCCTTGAAGCATCTCACCTTTTAGGCAGATAGCCTTTATGAGCTTTGCCATAGTCATGAAAACTAAACCATTAATTTCTTTCTCCTCTGTGACCAAAGGACATTACTAATTTTCCTTTGCACCTCCATACAGATTTAACAACCTTGAGTAGTTTTACACTTACTTAAGAAATTTCTATCTGCAGCATTCACTACTGTATAGCTGCAGTCATCTTATTCATAGCTGTTAAATTGAAACATTTAGTCAGAGATTCATTTAGTTTAGTAGCACTATGTGGTACTATAGTTATTATTATTATTGAGATCATTTCAAAATATTGCTAGTGAAAAATTTAGAATTAAGTGTAATAATCAAAAATTTTGAACACACAGTACCAAAAGCAATACAAAAAATTCAAATGCAGAATTGCTATTTACATTGAATGCAATCTATATAAACTATTAAGTAATTATATTACATAAAATGTAACTATTATTGAGGGAAAAAACTGTAAAAAAAAGAAAAGAAATTTTACAAAATTAAATAATTCCGGAGAGGGAGTAAACAACTAGTACAGTATGTCCCAAATACAAGTATACCCAGAGTGCTTTTGTATAGCACTGCTTTTTTTAGTTAATATGAATACACACTCTGCACGGAAAAAAGGGGGGGACACTTCTATATGTCCTGATACATTGGGCAGAAATTTAATTTGAGTTTTTCATATCTCGAAAGTGCGACTTGGTATATATATTAGATTTATATGTACCATTGTTTTAACATAGATATTTGACAAAAAATCAGACTTTTCTGATACGAGATACCGATTTTTTTTCCATATTTCGATTCTGCGATACAAATTATGTCTAAATATTAAATTTTGTTAAATTTCGTGAGAAATTTAAATCTTATCTTGGCACACTTTTTTTCAGTTGCACCAAGAATCTGCCACTTGGCAAAATTGATTTATGGCAACCAGTTTTCCTCTCCCATTCACTGTGCAAGAGTGGGAGAAAAAAGATGCACTGTTCATTCTTTCAAATAATTTTAACGAAGTGTGTAAACTGATGCTGTTATCGCTTATAGCAAATAAGCTAATTTTCAAAATATGGCAAAATATAAAGTCATGTGTATCTTAAAAAATTTTGAATAAAAACTAATATTTTGCAGATATGCGTGGAAATACAGCTACTTTACATACTTGAATTAATAAAAAATACAAAATTTAAAACTAAATCGGGAAAACATCTGAAATTTTTTTGGAATTGAACCTACATTTCAAACTGTGAAAGAAGGAATCAAGTTTAATAAAAAAAAGGGGGTGAAGATGTTAATAAATATATACCAAATTCAATTAACGTTGAGGAACTAAAATTTTGAGAGGTAAGTAAGTGTCAAAATAACTATGTTAGAACACTGATATACATAAATCTACGCTTTCAAAACATGAAAAATACAAGTTAAATTTCATCAATCAACTCTCAGAATAAAAGATATAGAACTCCCCCCTTTTTTGGTACAGAGTGTACATACAGGGTATCTCAAAAGGTAGTTGCCAAACTTAACTTGCTGGTCTGTCATATTACGACAAACAAGATTTACATAGGAACTTGTGCCGAAAATGCAAACGTCGACCGCTAGATGGCTGTGTTCACAGGCTGCTGGGAGAGTGGGAAGAGTGGTCATTCCAGGGAAGGACATTGCAGGAGAAAGATGAATAGGTTTACTAACTCAGTTTTTTTATGGACATTTTGTGGAAAGATTGTTGCCGGATCTGATGGTTGACATTCAAACAGGTACATGCTGAACCATCTGATTTCAGCATGACAAAGCGCATGCACATTTTAGCACCACTGTATGAGAATGCCTCGCTAGGGCATATCCTGATCGCTGGATTGGCAGAGGTAGACCAGTCGCATGCCCACTGCGATATCCGACCTGACTCCCTTTGATTTCTACCTGTGGGGATACATGAAGTCGATGGTGTACGAGATGACAGGAATATCAAACATGGATCTCATCGCCAAGATTATGGAAGTGGCGGTACGTGTCCATGACACATCTACCCATTTTGATCTGGTCCATGAACCTATGCATCAATGTTTTGTGAAGCATGCATTGTGGCGACTGGAAGGAATTTTTAACATCTTTTGTGATTTAACCATGTTCTTTAATAAAAGTTATATTAACACTTCTTTCCACATCCTTTCTTCCCCTCTATGTTTGCGAATATTATCCTCTTGTGGTTACCATTCTCATTTTCGGATACAAGTTCCTATGTAAACCGTGTTTGTCATGGTATGACAGACCAGCATGTTAAGTTTGGAAAAGACCTTTTGAGGCACCATGTATAATACAGTAGAAGTCCAGAAATCCGCAATGCTTGGGACCAGAGGTTGTGCGGATTTCAGGACAGAAAAGCCGAATGATAATATTCAGACTAAAAGTGTAAAATAAATAAGGCACATTAGATACATTTACTTGAATTATTATATACAATAATATACATTATTACATTATTTTATTATATGCTTTAAATTATTATATATATTATATTATTCATTTATATTAGTGATTACAGGAATATTTTAAAGCATTAAGGACATATACAATAGAGATGTGTAAAAATAAGGGATACTAATAAAGCATAAAATATTTCATTTTTTTTTACTTGTTTCAAACATTTGAAACACCCTGCATTCCCAAGACAGAAACCTAGGTACAAAAAACTGAAGATTGCACTTTGAAGGTTTAAGAAAAATATTCCATTAAACTCGATAATAAAATGCCATTCTATCGTATTTTGAGCCTGAAGTAGTCCAAATCACCGCAATAAACAGCATTATTTAAAAAAAAAACCAAATTCTTGTGGTTCTAGAGGATGTTATTTTAACATTTTTCATCACAAAATTCAATTACTGTAATTTTTACATTTTTGTCTAAATTTTGATGACAGCAAGTATAGACCATTAATAAATTTACAGCTGCATTTATAGTTATTACTTGAGAGTCAACTGTTATAAATTACATAGGAATTAATACAATATAAACATACTTTATTTTAAATTATAATACTTGCACAGTGTTAAAATTGCATACTAAAAACGTTTAATTACAAAAATTTAATATTCATAACTATATTAAATCAATTAAGCTTTTCTCAAAGCTTTAATGTTTTGAAATTTTATAAGTGAACTTACATTTTTTAGAAATATATAGTAGCATGTTAACAGATCTTTATTATTATTTTTTAACACATTACCTTTAATTTTTCTTAATTCTAAATTTTGTATTTTTTATATAATATTAATGTTTGCATAATAAAAACATTTTTCCCTTTACAGTTTGGAACAGACTGGAATATTTACTTAATAAAAACTGATGGAAGCTATGTTAAACATTCAGCGGCAGAGTTACTTCCTTATGCATTCACTCCAGATTCTTTATCCAAGGTGTGATTTCTACTTACCATATTTGACTAGATGATTTTTATGTGATATCTCAAGTATTAAATGTTTTTATTGTATACGATGTTTCAAGTTCGAAATGTTTTAATTTGGTATATTATACAGTTTCATTTAACCGATTTCAAAAAATTATCACAGCACAATGGACATAATAAAATATGACTATATGGACAGATCTTCTCACTTGCACCTTGATTACCAAAAAGGACACCTTTAACAGAAATAAATAAAATTATGTACAACATATAATTAATGAAATAAAATAACAGGAGAAAAAATAAAGTACCATATTAGTCTAATTATTTTTGTATATGCAGTTCAGCATCTAAAAAAATCTTGTATAGTTATTTATTACTTATCCCTTAGCTTTTACATTAAAAAACACATTCATGCATTTTAACCAGAAGGTATAGCATTTAAACCATTTAATTATCTTTCTTATGGAAATTTAATAAATCAAGGTTGTATAAGTAAGACATTCCTATATTGTAAGCTCTTTTATTCTCAAAAAGCACCTTATATTCTGGCCAGTATAGTAGTTCATTAAATATAGCTGCAGAATTAGTTTCCAAATATTAAAATATGTTTTTGTACATACTTCATACTTATATTTTTGCATATTGTACATGAAGATTAGAAAATTCATGAGAATCACTCATCACAATTAAAGCCATTTTATATTCTACAAAGAAGTTAATGATGAAAACGTTCTGATTTAATTGTAATATGAAGAATTTAATCATTTAAAAGAATGCCTTGTTAAATGGTTCCCTCTCCCCAATTGTAGGCAGATAGTCTTCATGAGCTTTGCTGTTTTCAAACCCACTCTGCCAGTTCTTGTGCAGAATAAGAACTGAAAATATTCTATAGATAAAGACCTGTTACCCATTTAGCGTAAATGTTGCTGTACTGGGTGGCAAATTTTTTACAATTTAAGGAGACACTCGGCAGCAACACTTAGAACTCGCAGAGATTCAAGGTAACAGAGGCTTCGATTATTGTTAAAATCAGTTAGAAGAATGCTAACCTGCTAATAGGGCCAGCAACAGAGCTGGTGTGGCTGCACCAGGTGGCACAAATTTTAGGATTTAGAGCAGCAAATAGGAACTGCGTAATTTGTAGAATTTTGATAATTACTGGGCAGCAGAATTCAGGATCTGCAGAGATTGCACCAGGTGGCAAAATGCGTATCGCCAGCCCTACCCCCCCCTCAAAACCACTGAAGGATCAAAAGAAAAATGTGATCTTTGCCAGTATCAATACAATCTCAATCATTGTATTATTACTGGCCAAAGTGTGACTCTCTAGCCAGTAGATGTTTGGAAGTCATATGCAGGACTATCATTTGAGAGAAAAAACACACTTACAGCAAGCACATTTGCTCTCTTTTGTTGAGTATTATATTCACCATTCCTAGATTTTATAGGGGAGATTTTGTTGTTATTTTATTAATTTTTCTGGTGGCGGTGCCGAGGTAGACGTACTGTATATATAAATGCGTCGTATGATATTTAATTTGAAGGCAATATGAGGAAGTGCAATTTTTATATCTTTACAAATATATTCATCCTAATTTTATATTGCAAGCCTTTAAGTAAATGATGTAATAAATAATCAAACTGCGGTAGGCATACTTATCATATGGAATAGAATAACACATAAAACTCCTAAAACATATGGAACTAGCTTTCACTCACCGTCAATCCATAGCAACACTTGAATATACATAGATGTTTAAAATGAGTAGTACATTAATTTTAAATTCTTAAAGAAAATGAAGAAACTGCATCTGAAGCTATTGCTGAAGATGACTGTTATAATATGATGTCATGTGAATGAGCATTTGAATGATTAAAATAATTTGCTGAGGAGTGAGAAAATGCTCAGGGTGGGAAAAAAACTGGATGGCTGTATCATGGCCAAAATAAAAAACATATTCAGGAAATTGATAAAACTGTTCAGAACAATAGCTAAATTAAGCAAGAGCAGATATCATGTACATTGATCTAGAGACTGTACAAATTTTACATCATCAGTTGAATAAATGCAAAGTTTCTGCCAAATTGGTGTCTGTCAGTCATGACAGAAAGAAGTCGCATGCATTTGCATTTAACATCAAATAACTAGCAAGAAAAGATTACATGTGGATTTTTCAGTACAATCTTGAAACAAAGTGATAATCTGCACTGGAAAATTCCCATATCACCACAAATGTAAAAAGCAAGAATGAGTAAATCAAAAGTGAAGATAATTCTGGCTAGGAATGAAATAGAAAAGCTAAAGCATTAAGAGTATGAACATTTCAGAAGCTTCTAAGAAATCCAAACTGAAAAAATTAATGTGAGCGATAATTGTTATCTTTGCATAGCAAAATTTCTGATTTTTATCGCAGTAATGAGGAGATTCTACTGAAGACCTTTGTTTCCTTTTGTAACATACCATACATATAATTTATATTTCTTTATTTTAAATTTTATAGATTGCCAAATTTGTCCTTTGTGGATGAAAGATGGATTCACAAGGAATTTCATGAATGAATATTGGTATTATATTCTTTACAATTGTGAAGTTTATTTCATTGACATTTTTAAAGATAACTACAAAACCATACTGTTGGATATGTTCTTAGTTTGATAAGGAAAATTTCATTTTGCAGTGTCAATATTAGAAAGATAACTACAAGAAACAGCAATACCTTTCACAATATTAAGTTCTTTTTTTCCAAAGTGGTAGGAGGAAAGCATGAATAGCTGCATGATGAACAAAAATTTTAAAATTGTCCTTTTCTGTTCAAATGGATGAGCACAGTGCAAGAGGCAAAGAGACAGCAAACCATTTACAAAAAATAATGTTAAGAAATTCATTTTTAGATTTCATAACCAGTAAGTCCAAGAAAGGAAAAGGATAGTTGAGTTCAGCTTCAAAAGTACACCTTGCACAAGAAAAAGGGGACAGTTCTTTATCTTCAGTTCTACTGGACTGATTTTCGAAATTCAACTTGCGTTTTCCATGTCTTGAAAGGACGCATTAGGATATATATTAGATTTGTAAATAAGATTGTTTTAACATAGATATTTTGACACAAAATCAGACTTTCCTGAAATAGTATACCAGTTTTATATATATATATATATATTTTGATTCTACGACTCAAATTATGCCTAGATACGAAATTTTGTAATTTTTGGTGGGAAATTTATGGAGAAATTTAAAAATTAATCTTGGCACCTTTTTTTCAGTTTGCGCCAAGAATAATTCACTCAGCAAACTTCTTAATTTATAGCAGCCTATTCTCCTTTCCTTTTTGCCATCGTACACAAGCAGGAAAAAGGTCATCGTTCAAACTTTCAAATAATTTTAACAAAGTGTGTAAACCACATTTGGCATTATTATCCCTTATAACGAATATTCCAAATTTCAAAATGCTCCAAAATGTAAATTCAGGTATATCTTATGAAATTTTGAATAAAAAAACTCTAAACTTTTACAGATATGCAGAAATACATCTACTTTGATGATAAAAATTTTATAAAAATTATTTCAAAATACGAATTTTATTTGGAATGAATCTAAATTTCGAAATGTGAAAGGAAGAACCAAATAAGTTTAATAAAAAGAAGAGAGAGAGAGAGAAAGAGATTAACAAATGTATACCAAATTCAATTAACATGGAGGAGCTAAAATTTTGAGAGATAATTTTTATAAATTGTGATTTTTACAAAACTTGGCACTTCGGCATAATTTGAGTCGTACAATCGAAATATGGAAAACAAATTGTTTCAGAAGTCTAATTTTGTGTCAAAATACCTATGTTGGAACAATGTTATTTATAAATCTAATATACATGCTAATAATCTAATATACATCCTATCACTTTTGAGACATGGAAAACGCAAGTTAAATTTCGATTATTGATTCACTAGAACGGGAGATATAGAACTGTCCCCCCTTCTTTTTGTTCAAGGCGTGCATTGTATGGTTTCATCTAAATTATTCAATTCACTAAAAAAAAAAAAAAGATTTTTCAGTAATCTTGTGCCAAGAAATATGGCACTTAAAACATAAATTAAACTTTCATTAACTTCTGCTTCCAAGGTACTGCATGTAAATATTTCAGAGAATGATAAATATTTTATTTTGGTTAATGACAGCATTTTAAGGATTTTAAATGAAATATAGTTGAATTTCCAAATATCAACTAGAATCTAAAGAACACAAACAAGGTCAAGGCTGTTCTTTGAGTTGTTTCTATCACTAAACAGTGTAATACTTCAAGAAATGGTTTACGAATTTGTAACATCTGTCTTGGTTATGTTTGCAACAAAAATGAAATATATACACATACGTCCCTGATAATATTTTGTTGAGGAAATGTAATGCATTTATATGTGTAGTTTTTATTGCAATTTTTAGTTTTGCTCGGTTGAAGGGTTATGTTTTTAAACATGTTCATTATTATTTTCTTTTGTTACATTCTCATTAAGTTGATAATTATTTTTGATAATGAGAAAATTTCCTCTTAATTTTGTGTTTGGTAGTTGGCACCTTTGACAATATTACTGTGGGAATTTGCAAAGCTATTGCAGAATGACTGAAGAAAAAGAGATCAAAGTTGAGGAAGAAAAAAACACACAAAGTTGTGCATACTGTTCTGTCAGCAAAGCACTTTCTTACAGATAAGATCAAAATGCTGTACCATTCATTCACTAGCAAATTTTAGTACAGTGTGACTTTTACCTGTTTCATAGCTGAAAACCACATTGATATTGATACAGTAACACATTTACAGACCATGGATGAGGAAATGGGGGGGGGAGGTTACAATGCTAAAGGAGTTTAACACATCAAGATCTGCTACACTTCTTCAAGCAATAGAAATTTCACATCTAATAGTGCTAAGTGAAAGGATATATGTTGAAGGGAACAGCAGTCAAACTGCGAGATTCTAATGCCAATCCATACTTTTGCTTTCATTCTCATTTGATAGCGATATCTCGTGTTACAGCACCATGGTATATAGATTATTATATTATTACCTTGCAGAAGGCAATAAATTGTCTTCTACTGGAGTGGCATTGTTATTTGTTCTGGATACATTTGACAGCAATGATTATTTAATTAATAGTATATTTTAATAATTGCTTTTGCATTAGCACACATTTCACAGGGGTACTTTATATGATCACAACACAGCTGAAAAGAAACTTTCTAATAATCATGTATTTAATGTAACAAATTCAAGGAATTCTGATACCATCTTCTTGTCACAGGAGGAACTTTTAAAATAATTCTGACCATATGGCATTTATGATTAAATCTTTTCCAATATAATACATGAATTAAATTTGATGTCTTCCAGTATGAAATGCATGTTAAAGATTGGCTTTAATAATTTCAACCTTTGCTCAAGGGGAGAAGACTACTCAGTTTACTTTACATTTTTCTACAGTGTAATTTTATTTTACAAAGCAGTATTCTTCCCCAAAACTGCGGAATGAATCTGTACTCAGTTAAAAAATTGATGGGTGAATATATCTTGAATAACTTATGCATTAAAAAGCAACATAAAATTCAATATAATACTAGTAAAAATTCCCATTGACAATGGACAAGTATCCTTAAGAAGTTTATATTTTTATACTTCTTCCAATTTAGTAAATATATACAAGAAATTAAATCAAGCTTAAAGAACTTACCAGCCTATATAGCTTTGGCACAGATTCTCATGTGAAGTAGCCTGTTTAATGAGTAAAGCTACTTGTTCTTCTACTTCTAATGGCTTATCAGGATCAAAATCCCTACCTTTTAAATAAAAGAAAGAAGTTAAAAAGGTACTCTTTCATGTACTGAAAGTATTGTACTGCAGAATATATTATACCTGTAAGTTTATCTCGAACTCTGTTAACAACTTGGACAGCTTTTTCATTCATTGCTTCAGGCTGACTAAATCCAGAGTCTAAAAATTTGTAACACAGTTAAGACACAATGTAACACATAAAATGTACCTGATTATTTGCATTTTGAAGAATAATTTTGTGAAATCAGTAATAAATATGCAAACTAAACTAAATACTCAGCATAAACTTTTTCACAGAAACAGTCATTTATAAAGAACAATTATCTGGGATTACTTGTTGAATGTTAGCTAAGAGACAGGTGATTTTTTAATATGATTTCAAAAATCTTTACTCCACTTCTCCACATACACAAGATGGTAATTTGCATTAATATGACATTAAATAATTAACATATTTAACCATTCAGAAATACAATTAATGGTATACTTGTTGACAGTTTCTGGATCAAAATGTAAAGAAAAATCTTTTTTTTTTTTTTTTTTTTTTTTTTTTTTTTTTTGTCTGTATTCCACAGAACTGGATTAGTCTTACATATCAAAATACTTCTCCAAAATTATGGTTTTAGCATGGAGCTGACAATTAGCATTATATTTATAAACAGATATTGTATCAAAATATACTAAAAATCACTCATTCATTTATGTAAGCTTTCAGTAGAATGAGATAAGTTTTTCATGTAGGTCATCCCAAATATGATTTAGCAGAGTGGCTCTTCACAGATGGATAACACATTTTATGGCAATTTATGAAACTGTTTGGGCATTAAATATAATTGTGACATTTATTAAAACATTTTTTTTTCTTTAAGATTATTCCTACACGATTCCTTTAAAAAAAACTACTACTCTTTGATATGTTTTCCAATTTTCAAAATTTGTACTATGACCATAAACATCAACTGTTGTTTCTAAAAGTAATGTTATAGAAGTTTCTAAATTACTAGTGATAATGTCTTCTTTAGTCAGAACTTTATATTTACTTTATATACTTCATTATTAAATGGTAGAATAATCTAAAAAAGTTAACATTATTTGAATTAAACAGACACTCCCTACTTTCGCAGCTACATATAAAACCTGTTTTCTAGAAGTGAAATTTGTCTGGAGTCGAACAAATGGACCAAGGTGTGATTACTAGTTTTAAAATCAATTATAGATATCATGTGTATTTAAAAATGTCTATAAAATACCTGACATCACTTTACAGTTCATTTAGAAAGATAGCAATATTTATAACTACACAAAGAATGACCATAATATACATAGAGACATAACAGATATAAACATGAATGGCATCTGGAAACATACATGCCCCTATCTTATTCAATGATTATCGTGCTTTTAATCATGATGATGAAAAGAAGTCCTTGTTAAGTCTTCAATGGGAGTAGTGTTTTTCATATTTGAAGACAATTTCACTGTTTTGGAAAAAACAAGTACCAAATTCTGAGGTTAAAATGAGGTTTAAAGTTTGCTGTGCATGATACCACACAAGACTATCATATTATTTACGATGAAAGAAAAGGAAACATCTAACATGGCACCTCTCATACAAACTCCGTATCACAAATGTCCCTTTCACTTGATAAGTCTTGAGAGGGTAAGTGAGGAATGTAAACATATAAGTAACATATACTGTAGTAGTATATGTTACATACCTTGTAACACTCTAAGGTATGTAACATATAATAAAGTAATTGTTTATTTATTTATAACACACAGTTATTTAAAATTTATGACTTATTTGTGTTAGTATTTTCAGCTGTTTCTGATAGTACTTATAGCTTTTATTTCAGAAACATCATTAGGAGGTATGCATAGTGTGTAAGATCTTGTTCTCTTTGTTATCATAAAGTAAAATGATCTTACTAGGAAAACTGGCAACTTCTCATACAGGCATGAAGAAGGGTAAAATAAAGCCTTACAATAACACTGACTACAATTCTTAAGTGGAACTTAAGAATAATTTTACAATAAAAAAAATCTGAAAGGATTCAGATTTCAGATTACGTCCAAAGGGATCTTGCTTAATAATATGATAACTTGCCGAACGAAACAAACATTAAACTAAACCTAATACGAACACAAAAGCCAACCCAATATAATTCCAATAGTCAACCCAATACAATTCCATTAATCCATCCAGTACAGACCCGATAACCAACATAATACAATTCCAAAAATTCCAATAGCCAACCCAATGCAACTTCAATTACCAACAAAGAAACATTAGCACTAAATTGAAAAGTGAATCGAACATTTTTGTGAAACGACGCAAAACGCCCAAACGAAAGTAATGGTCCTTCGGGACTAAATCCCTTTGGACTAATAAATTCAAAGATAAATAGTTGGGCTGGACCAACAATTTAGTTTCAGGCTAACTTGGTTGGTACTTGGTGATATACTTATTAAATGGCCACATGGCATACAGCATCTCCGTGTGAAAACAGTAAAGTGCCCTGGCTAGAAAAATCAGGCTCTGAATAAACTTCTAGATTCGTCTGTATTTATACTCTCTTCACCTGACTTTAAATTTGCATTTTGGTGAGGAAATGAGAGGTTCAGAAAAGATGCCGAACTTAAAATAATTTGTTATGCAAACTAAGGAAAACCCTACAAGTGAACCTAGAAATGCTTTGAACCAATTGCATGGAACAAATGGTCATTCTGAACGTCATTCGTAAAGTGAGTAGCATCTCTATGGTAAAAAATACAACAAAATATGCCATAAACTTTTAACTACTTAGTTTATATGCTGCAAAATTGCATAATAAAATTAAAGAGAGAAGAGTCATGTTGTAAAAAAGAGCCAATGAAAGATCCCCATCACAATTACATAGCTGTCAACCCCTCGCAGTAAAACCAAAAGAGTTGGCAGCTATGGTTTTACTAGAAAACTAATGTCCGGTCTCCTGGCAGATCACAGAATTTCCTGGTTTTATGTTTTTAGTCTTTAGTAAGGAAAGTGTTTATCAGCAATAAATGGAATTTATTAAGTTAACGAAACTTAAATTGTTCAAATTCCATTCCCCCACCCCTAACGACTGTCAGCAGAGTTTTTCTTATTAAATTTTATTTAATCTGAACTGTCTTTATCTACTGTAGACATTAATTAATATCAAATATTCAGTATTATTAATATTAAGTTTTATTAATCAGTATTATTAATATTATAATTAAGCTGTATTATCAATATTAAAAATAAAATAAGTAACCAAATTTCTTCCTTCTAAACTGAATTCAGCAAACAAATGAGAGTTACTTCTGTTCATTTACAAATAAAAAACAACAGAATTTTTATTGAAATTCAAGTTCATAAATTTTAAAGCATTTTCTTATTATTATTAGAATTTAATTAAAACTTCAGTATAAAAACAGTAACACTAGAAAAAGAAAATTTACTACAAATTAAATAGTAATATATGCTTTAATTTCAAATGTGAAATTTATTTGCATTATTTTATCGTTGCTATATAAAAGTTGATTTTTAAATAACATACATTTTATTGCCATTAGTTTGTCTTTTTGTTATTATTTGCACTACATCAAATATTTTATGATTACCATATGCTTAGAAGTATTTTAACGAATATAAATTTCATTACCATTAATTTCAGTCGTTTCATTGATATTTGCACACCATCAAATATTAAAAACACACAAAAAAAGAGACAGAACAAATGTTTTTTAACTATTCAGTACTGCATTTAAGATTTTCAAAAGCATTACCGTTTATGGACGCATCTGCTTTTTTTGTTTCAACTTGTGATTGCACATCCACTTCTTCTAACATATCTAAGAAAAATTTTTTTAAAATTAATTACCTGTGGAGGCTAAAATCTGAAACTGTTATAAAAAGAAAGTGCAAATTATTCTTAAATAACCAAATTCTGTGCGGTTTAAAGTTTGCTATGCATGACAACACACAAGACTATTATATTATTTACGATGGGAAAAAACATTTTCTTTCTAAAAAAATTTTAAGATTAAATTAAGACTCACAAATTACTGATTTTTTAAAATACATTCATGCAGAATATTTGTATTTTGCATAAACACCTTTTTTTTTTCAGTGCCAAATCTCCTTTTTTTTACATAAATAATAAGGGACTTATATTGACTTTATCTGATGTGTCCACATAATCAATAATAAGATTTTTGAAAGATATAAGCTATTAAATACTTAATATTTGTAGTATGAAATTAGTGCAATATTTCTTTGTTTTGTATTACTTTATTATTAACTGAATCAACCATTTATAATTTATCTACAGCTCAGTAGAAGTGAAGCTATTGGATCTCAAAATCTGAAAAATCTGTGATGTCTGAAAATATTTAAAATTTTCAGTGCAACTTTACAATGTATTTATTTACAAAATAAATAAATAAAAAAAAAATCTGAAAGATTTCAGATTTTAAATTACGTCCAAAGGCGCGTTTTTTTAGCGTTTCGTGTGCTACCTTTTTTTATTAAATATCATGTACTACGTACTCAAACCATAAAATTCAGTTCAAAATCAATATCGCAAAATCATTTTAAAATGAACATATCTTTAGAATTTCCGTAAGTCTCGTGCGCTGGAGATAAAAATGTTTTTTTTTCGTACAGTGTTGCCATTGCTCGCTTTGAAATCATTTAGTTTGCTAATCAGAAATTCGTTGAAATGTTACAAAACATAAAATCGATAATAAAGCAAATTTCAAATTCAAAATTAGGGCTTCCAGATGCCCATATTCGCAGTAGGATTACGTCATTCAAAATTCGATGGCTCTAGGTTTTATCACAATGCGAGAAACATGCATACATTTATGCAGATTTTTCATTTTTTTAAATTTAATGCAGAGCGATAACATTTAGTGGCAACAATTTGAAAAGTGAAACGGGCATTCAGAGTGAATCGACGCAAAATCGCAAAATGAAAGTAGTAGTCCTTCGGGACTAAATCCCTTTGGACTAATAAAATAAATATTGGAATTTTCCTTTTCTAAGAGCTCTATGAATCTGAAGGTCTCCACGGTCAACTGCAGTCAGTCAGTGGTGCGCATGAGAAAAAACAATTTACGTGCCTATACCGTATGACAAGAATAAAACTCAGGGTAAATTAGCAATACCTTATAGCTTTAACTATTTAGCCGTCGACTGGTGTACTAAATGAAAAATCCTACCTTTCAGTGTGAGGACTCTTCAGCCAGTTCCGAATGCTTTTGGTTTTGATATTATTGACATGAATATTGGTCTTTGATTTTGATTTTCTAGAGGTATTATTAATGCTTATGTTTTCACTGATATTAGAGTTATCTTTTACTCTTCTTTCCTGATTTTCTATTATTACAGTATTACATTCAGAAAGGAGCATAAATTCTCATAATTTAATAACTGATTCCAGAAAATGGGACTTCCTTATATATATGCTAATTACCCAGTTCAAACTACTATCCAGTGAACTTAACCACTTGGTCACTGGCGAGGCGATCAGGTGAGGAAATCCAGATATTTGACAAGAGAATTTTGAACCCGCTGTTACTGTTACTACAGAAATTAAATCTCTGTTCAGTCTCTCCTACCTTACTATTCAGCTTTCGTCATTTTAAAATCAAATTCAATGTTTAGTCATATTTCATCCCATAAAAGTATAATAGTGTAGAACAATATATTAAATATATATATACATAAAAGGATTGTATTATTTTCTTCCACTTCTGATGGTTGTTATTTTCTTTAAAATATTTTTCTTGTAAAACAGTAAAAGATTTTAACAACAGGATTCAAACTGAATGATTGGTTCCATTGTACATTAAAACAAGATTTGTATCAGATGGTGGAACTTTAATATACATGTTAATTAAAACTTCAACCTTGGGTGTCTAGCTTATTTCTGTCTTCCTAAATATGTTCATTTTAAGATCCTCAGTAATTATGCAGAATTTGGGTGGAAATTTATTAAGATCATGCACTCTCCTTCTTAATTTGAATTACTTAATTTAAAAAAAGGGAGGAAGGAAATAATGCAAATAAAAGTATTTAATAATTACCACAAGTATCCTTTAGAAAAGCATAACAGATTCAAAGTATCTAAATATATCTGATGCACTATTATTATTATTTTTAATTTGCTTCTTTTTCATAGCTTAATTAATTATATTCCATTAAATTCAACACAAAATTCTGCTAAACAGTTTGAAGACTTAAAGGGAAGCAGTAATAATAATAAAGCACATTTAACACAAAAATTAAACTTAAGAGTTTGCAGCACTTTTAAACATTAAAAATTCTTATGTTCTTGAAAAGAATTCATAATTCATTTATATAACTAAAATTTAAAAATAAACTAAGTTTATGAATTAATTTATTTATAATCTAATTTATCAGCATAAAACTCTGGAATATTTCACTCAATAATGGCAAGTAAATATTAATGTAGCAGAAAAACAAAAAGAATTGGAGAGGGGAATCACACTTCATCAAAGATTAAAAATTTTTAAAAAGTACAGCATTTTCAGTTTATTTCAAAGATCTCATAAATCTGGAGAAGGGGGAGGAATTCCACTTACCACTTTGATCATGAATAGACGATGCTGATTCACTTCTACTTTTTGAGTGCTTACCTTTCGGTTGAGCTAAAATTAGGAAAGAAAAATTAAAAACTTTCATTATAAAATAATTTTTATAGCTTAGTACAGCAGTCTCAAATTGGTAGCCTGTGGGCCACATCCCCCAAAGCATTTTTTATGGCATTTCCAGTTAAACATTTGTTGCAAATATAATGCTTATAATTTTAGAGACATACAAATATAGATTGAGCTTATGTGTGGGACTGCTATTAAAGTAAAAACAGGTAAAATGAAAAAGTTGGGGCTTTGTTTCTTCGCTGTAAGTTTATATGACTAACTACATAACTGGAGTAAGCTGGGAGAACCTACCAAGCAACAAATTTAGTTTGCCAGCTAACAACTGATGGTGCTTCTGGTTTTTCTACTGAGCACATATTTCTGATGTATACTTTCCTTCAGTCAGTCACTAGTTAATAAGCTGGGATATATACCTGCACGATTCGTACTGCTGTGCAGATGGAGACAAACTAACGTACAGTTTATAAAACCCATTTATTATTTGTACTTGTTGTTAGATGTACACTAAATCTATTATTTAGAACTATGCATAATTTTTTATTCTTGCTTTCATATGGTTTGTTCTCATATGGTTAGTTGATTACAGCAACTAGAGCTATCTGCCTAAGGGAAGGGATGCCTTAGTTGAGAACTTGCTCATGTACACATTACACATAAGGAAAAACCAAAAAATGCCCATTAAGCCAGCCTGTTTGGTTGGAATTAAACCCAGATTGAAACTACCAGCTTTCTTTGGTTTTACCACTCAGCCGCTGGTGGGCATTGCTTTCATATGAAAATTTGTCTTGTCAAATTAAAGTTGTAAATAACAAAGCCATATTTTTAACAAAGGGTGAAAGAAAAGTGGATGAAGAGGGATGTGTTTACCAAGATAAATGGAAAATATTTTTATGGCACTGTGCCCAATAAAATTGTATGTTTTATTTGTAATAAGAGAATACCATTTCCAAATTAATATAATTTGTGTTGCCATCGAGAAATACTCATTAAGAAAAATTTGAAACGTTAGAAGTCAAATTGACAGAAGAAAATTTATAGTTTCTGAAACCTGGCTTACGATAATAGTATATTTTTTTTAATGAAGTAAATAAATCCAGCAACAGTTCGTGCAAATTTTGATATCATGTACATCACTGCAAACCATTTAAATAATCAACAATTATTTAAAACTATTTTGTCAATCAACATGATAGCAAAATGTATTAACAAAACTACTAGTAATTTATATTAAGCAAAAATATATATATATATACATTTTGCAGCATTCTCAATAGCAGTTGATGAGAATACTAACATTACAGATACAGAACAAATTGTCATTTTTATATGAGGTGTTACTGATGAATTTGAAGTAAATGAAAATAGTTCATGTGTAAGGAAAAATTGGTGGATAAAGATATTTTTCTGAAACAAAAACTGTAACAAATAAATTAAATTGGGATAAAATAGATAGACTTGCAAAAGATGATAACAGCTGCTATGGTTCGTAAAAAAAAATGGAGTTGCGATAATATTAAAAAATACAGTGAAAGAAGGAAAAATTCAGAATAATTTTTGCAGTATATATTGCATTATTCAGAAACAAATGTTTGTGGATAGATACTGTTATGAAGATGGTCACCAACTTTATTTGTGAACAAGCTCTAAATCATTCAGAAATTGCTGCACTGCTTGAAGAAACAAAGTGAATCCAGAAAAATGATCTATTGAAACAAAGTGGGATGGTTAAGTTGAGGGGTTATAAAAAAAAAGTTTTTTGATTTAATTAATGAAATCAAAATTTTCATAACACAACAACAGAAACTCTCAGCAAGTTGCATAATGATACACAGATAACTGATTTAGCATTTATTGTAGAATTAATAGCCATTTAAATATTCTTAATAAAATGTTGCAAAGAAAGAATAAACTTATCACTGACATGCATGCCTGTGTTAAAGCTAAACTGAAGTTACTGGAAACAGAAGATTTTACATATTTATTACATCTTAAATTCTGCTGCATTATTTCAAATGAAAAATCTCAAGAATATGTGAGAAAATAGCATTACTATGGCAAGAACTTAAAAGAAAGATTTTAAAGATCAGGAGTACGATTTTGCATTATTCCATTTTTATTCAAATTGAATGTGGATTACACACCAGAAAATGAATAAATGGATCAAATTAATTTACAGTGTGATTCAAATCTTAGTCAAAGATTTAAAGGCACAGATTTGATCAACTTTTTTTTATACTAGTCAAAAGATAAATACCCTCAAGTACAAGTTTTTGCAATAAGAATAATCACTTTATATGGAAATATATTTGTATGTGAACAAGTTTCCTTCCCTACATGCTGTGAACAAGTTATAATCCATGACGAAGATAGTTTCTGATCATTTTTCTCCAAGGCTACAAACTTTATTAGAATCAAAATGCTATCAATTGTCAAGCTGTAGTAAGAAATATAGAAGTTTAATAAATAAAGGAAAGAAAATAAATTGTCATGATATATTCACAAGTGTTATCTAACTCTGAAAGTTTCCATCATTTGTTTATTCTTAGTTTAAAAAAATATTTAGTGATTAAATCAATATATTAGAGTTATTTACAATAAATGTCAGTTTATAAATTTAGTATATAGCCGTGAATGTGTTTTAATTACAAAACATAACCAACAGAATTAACTTCCAGTTACCATACTTCAGATTTCGAATAATATCAATTTGAATTTTTCCTTTTGGATTATTATTGTTTATGCATCTTCTGATAAATATTTAGTATATTAGGTTTACAAAATTTAATTTTTTTATTAAAGTTTGTTAAAAAATATTTCAACTCATCAGCTACTTTCCGATTATATATTTGGCCCGCATGCGATTTGAGACCACTGACTTTGTACATGTGTATTAATAAATCTGCAGTTATGTTTAGGAACAATTTTGAATTTCTATATCATACCTTATCACAAAATTCAAACAAAGTCACTACCAATTGCTTTTTTTCTTCAGTGCAAAATCAACAAAATTTCTGCATTTTGCAACAGTCTGGCACTAAGCCTTAATTCAGATCAAAATCTGGCACCAAATCCAGAGGATTTAGCATTTTTTTACCAGTTTGTCACAGCATATATCATTTTTCAACAATTAATAATGGGGGCAACTGCCATAGCCAAATCATAACATTAACTTTGCTTATTTAGTTATAATACAAAAAAAAAACAGATACATTACATAGATACAGTTTGAAACAAATACATTTTGAAAAAAAAGTCATTAATGATTTTATTTTGGTATTAATGCAGAAGTCAATTCACACAGAAATCAAACAATTCATGCTAACACAAAATGGATTCAAGCACTGCTTATATAATTCCAAAAATACAATACAAATTGGTATGATTTGGCAACTTAATAAAGAGGGCACAAAAGAAAAAAAAACTCATTTCAATAAAAAATTAATTTTTTAATTAGTGTTGATATGACTAGGGGGGGGGGGTAAGAATGTAGTTAAAAAAAAACGAGAAGTTTTTTTGTTTATATAACATAAGCAGTTTTCTCTCCAATACAGTTTGCTTTTAATCATTTAAGCACCAATAAATTTTGCTTTTAATCACAAAATCTTTAACATAACTCACGTAACTAACTTAAAGCAGCACATCACATTTCATATAATTAAAACTATTGATTAAATTTGATTATAAAATTTACAAAGTAAACTAGATAACATTAACGACTACTGAAAACTAATTAAACATAGATTAGTGAACAATTATCCTTCACTTTTCATGCTTTTGTTTATTATGTTTTTAGAGTTAATATGATCTAATCAGTGCTGACAGTACTTTTATTGAGATGAGTTATCAAAAAAAGAAGCTATTAATTCAATGCAGGTTTTGATGAAACTGCATTAACACTGGACATGAATTACTCATAGCAGCTCTGATACTTTAACTGCAGAAGAATAAAGTCTGCTGATTACATGTCAAACACCTTGCATGGATGATGCGTGAAACCTACATCCACGGTTTAAAAGAATATGATAAACATTTTTAGCGTTGAAGCAGAAAGATTTTGCACTAAATCACACTAAACTACCACAGCTGTTTGTATTGAGTATCTACCATCCAATATCAAACCTGATAGATTAAGGCATAATTCAATATTTGAAATTGTAAACTTTTGTAAGAAATTTTTGGAATAGATTTTATTTTCTATTAATCATAATGAAAGTTATGATATAGTATTGCTCTCAATTATATTTTGTGAAAAATTCAAATGTGCTAATTATCTTTTGAAGATTATGTCTCGAACCACGACGACTTAAAAATTTGCAAATAGTGAGATGAAGAAGAAATTATTAAAGTTATACATGAAATAA
Source organism: Stegodyphus mimosarum (assembly GCA_000611955.2). Taxonomy (NCBI): domain Eukaryota; kingdom Metazoa; phylum Arthropoda; class Arachnida; order Araneae; family Eresidae; genus Stegodyphus; species Stegodyphus mimosarum. Next base: position 195,013 of record KK114864.1, on the reverse strand, counting down.
ACAACCAGGAAAAAGAAACTGAAGTTGAAAAATCAGTCTGTGCTTCTGAAGTATATTTAATGCCAACAGAAAAGTCACTCGTGCTACTGTTTGAGTCTTTCATTATTATGTAACATTCATCAGACACAGAACTATAATATCTTTTAAAAATTGAAAAACTGGTTAAAATCTCTAAACAGAAAATTATTGCTTCCACTTGGACCGCTTTTGTCATGCATATTTTTATACAGCTATTTGCAATTTTTTTTTTCAAGTTTATTTATTTATCACATTGTAAAGTTGATTTGCCAGACTAATTTTTGAGAAAATAAACTCTGGATAAAACAGTTTTGTCAGTCCCTGCAAATTCAAATTGACAACAGTTTCAAAAAAAGCTTGTGGCTATTAAAGCCAAAATACAAACTTCCAGTTAGTCTCACATACATCAAAAGTTTTAAAAGACCTTACAAAGACAGAATTAACTCACTACAGATTCTAATAATTGATTTGCTTTCGTTTATCTTAATAAACATCTGACAATTTTGTTTAGTGCCAATGTAAAAAGAATAGTAATAATATTAAATGTTTAAGTAAAAACAAAAGCCTTAAATATTTAAAAATCTGAAATAATGAAGGTAATTCAAATGCATAAATACCATAGGCAATTTTGTAAAAGTACATTAAAGTAGTTTGCAATTATGTACCCTAAGCTAGATACATAGTTGCAAACTCGGAGGGTGGGGACTGCTTTTATCATGAAAAATGTTTCTGCCCAATTTCATCTATGAAAACTTAAAATCATATTTCTGTCACCATTATTGCTTTTCTTCAACATTTCGGTCAGAGTTATTTATGATTTTAACACATTATCTCTCGATCTGGTGCAAGCATGTGATGTGGTGTTAGCATCTAGTGGCCAATTATGCACCGCAAATAGTAAAGTATAATTTAAAAACTTGGTTTTCATATAGTTGGCAATGTGCCTTAGATGTCCATGATTGTATAAGCATGGTAATAAATTCAGTAAATCTGATTCTCCCATTCTGAGTTTTACAATTTTTTGTTAAGTATTTTTCAGATAACTGTTGTCTGGTATTGTTGAGCATACTCATGATCTGGAATTACTCAGGTAGTTGGATCTTGAAGTCATTAGTGGTATTCCACAGATGGCAAATACACATACTGCATGGCAAGCCATGGCCAAAAGATCATCACCAGCCACAAGCCAAAAATAAGGCTTATTAGAACAATAAAACGGTTATTCTTAATTCAAGCGGCACTAAATGGCCTATGAATATCATTTACAGAATATATTTTTAGAAATTTCTGTTAAATTTCTTCTTGTTAAACACTTTGCAATGCAATTGGCTGAAGTTTGTAATCATCAGAAAACATAATGTCAGCATAAAATGGAGACATTTTTCAAGTTGCTGTGAGTTCATAGTACTGTGGTGATGAAAGCAAAAAATTTAGAAAAAAGTATTCGCCAGGTTGGCATAAGGTTAAAATGATATTCAGTAGACAAAAAATCAGTGATAAATTTTAATAGAATGTTTTAATTTGTGATGCATGCCATACAAGAAAGTGGCTACCTATCCAAATTCCTGATCATACAAATTTATGCTAATAAATGATTGTGTTTCTTCAACATAGAGACATTTTATTTAATACTAAAAGGAAATTAAGAATCACGATGATCCACATGCTTTATTATGAAAAAAATGTCTACCTTGCAAACATTAAACACATGCTACTCTCAGAACCTTCTCTCTTTTTGTAAAAAAATTCTAAAAAAATAAAGAGATAGATAATTTTTTTTCGTTGAGTGAAAGAGATGATAATAATTTTACTTTCATTATTCATGTTCTTAATTTAATGTTTTACTGAAATAAATTCTTCCCATCCAACATGGCCAAATATTTAGATTATTCTTATATTCCAAAAAAAGAATTCAAACAATTCTCATTGCATATGTCATTTAAAAATGGTTCCGTATCGGCCGAGGTATTGGACACACAGATTTTGGACTTTGTACTATATATATATACAACAACAGAGTTGAGGCCTTTTTTAAGGCCCTTCAAATAAAATTCAAATAATGTAAAGTATTCTTTTTTTCATTTATGTAATTGATTATAATATTAATTATTACTGTAGTTATGAATCTTATAGCAATTTAAAAATTTATACTATATTTACAGTAATGCATATGGAATGCTATTTTGAGTTAAGTTCCATTAAATTTACTTACGTTCAAAATTTCTTGTCCATTGAATAAGAACTTACAGGATTTTATTGTATTTCAGAGTAGATAATTAATATTTTATAGCAGACAAATTCCTACAGTACAGTTTAAGCATATTTTTCAATACAGTGTACTTAATAATATTAAGACAAAGGTATTAAGTTTATTACAGATTTAATTAAACTGGTATTTCTAAAAGTAGCACAAACACAATTAAGTAAAGTCTGTTTCATGAATATATTAAATACATAAAACTGATAAACTTTTACAATAATATTTAATTAATTAAACACTGGAATTTTGTATACTATATTTACAATTAACACTATTTAAAAGCACACAAAATTTATTACTTAGAGCAAGAAATATTCATTTCTAGAAATTTCATAAAACTTCACATAAAAAAAAAATTTCTTACCATCGATTAGTCTCCAGTTTAGAAGAGGATCATACACAAATGCTTCTAAAACAGCCATAAGACTGTCTTTATTGTCACGCAAGACTTTCATTACTTTCTGACAAGTTTTCCTGTATGTTCCTTCTATGCCAGTAACCTAAATGCGAAAAGGTATGGAAATAAAAAATCAATAAAATAGCATTTAGAGTTCATTCTCTCAGCAAAATTTCAACATTTTGTTCAGTAAACCATATAAATTAATATAACTAATCAAATTTCTGTATGTTTTAAGAATTTGTGAAAATTTCTCAAATACCTCCATCGCATGAATTAGCATCCTAGTGAGTCGAAAAGGAATCTTTTCTGGGAATTTCTCTCTGGTCATAGCAACTTCAAAACAATCCCCAAAGTCAATATGTAGTATTTTCCCACTTAATCGGTCCAGCATTAAATTAGATGGATGTCTAAAATATATTTTCATTCACATTAAAAGTAAATATTAATGAAGGATTAAAAAATCAAACTAGCAACCATCTGCAATATGTTCAAAGAAACAAATTATTAAAACATAACATTTCATCTACTACAGAAGTATGTTCTATAAAAGCCCCACGTTCAGTATCTAACACTAGTAACATACTTTATTATAATATAATATATACACACAAAATAATATAATATATACACAAAAAGGGGGGGGGGTAAAATTTGAATTATAATAAATTTTATAGAAAAGTCAATGAAGAAATCCAATGTAAGAATAGTGTAAGAATACATACCTATCTCCTAAGCCTAACACATAGCCGACCATGGACATCACAGCAAGAGAACGTGTATAATTTGTTCGCCTATCAAACCATACCTGTTAAAAAACATTACCTATAAATTTACATACACAAATTTTACTGCTGTTACTATAACCTCCTATCATTAAAAGAAGCAGTGAATATTCACAAAAAGGTACATTTAAATGAACTGAAAACAGAGTTATTTAAGGTGATGATTTAAGATGCATATAACAAGGAAAGACAAAGTTATGCTTAATAACAACTTTTTCCATTGTGTTAATCTGTTATTAACAAAGTGAAGTCCACTGATAAATAAAATACTTTTAACTACTGAAATTTTAAAAATGATTACATAAACATAATTTAAGTCATATAAGAACAATAATACTTAAATCTAAGACACATTGTCATTGAATTGATTATACAATAATGCAACATATTTAATGTTTTTCTACCGATGATGCAAGCATCTAACTAGTTATCATTTGTGTTTATGTTGCAAAACTTAATATGAATCACAATCAAATATATTTTTTTGAAATTCAATACTTTAATTATATAATTCATTTTTCTTTTTAATGTAAAATAAATTCATATCATTTTGGAACTAACAGCAAAATTAATATAGTTGCTTTGCAAGATTCTCCCTCCCCCCAATAAACTGGCAGGGGATATTCATGATTTTGCATAACTGATTGTTGAAAATCAGGACTGGCACTGAGCATTTGATCACCCAATGCAATCTCTGCAGGTCCCTAAAATGCTGTTGCCCTCCACTTTCCTATATTCTAAAAAAAATTTTCTACTCCTAAATTCTGCTACCCAGTGCCTCCTATAAATACTAAAAATTTTATCATCTCTAAATTTTGCTGCTCAACACTGCTTGCACGGGCTTTGGTGTGCCTGCCCCGCTGAATTATTTTGTATCAGTCAATACAGCATCTTAAGTAATATCTAAACACTTAGTGTTGAAACAAAAACTACTGATATCAAAAGTTCACAGAATAGCTGAATTGATTTTATTTATTTTCAATGAACAAAGTATGTGTTTTAATTGTAGTAATTATGTACCTTAAGACTAACACATGGTTTAGAAAATATAAAATTGATAGTCAGTATATCTGATGAAAGATAAAAATGGACATTCAAATTCAATGACATGTTTCAGAGATACTGAAGCTGAAGCATTTATCAATAGTTTTAATGAATTGTTCAAGCTTGCCTGCAAGATATCCAGCTTTGTAGAAACACCACTTGGAAAACTGGAGCAAATAAACCACAAGTAGGTGAATGAATGAATGAGAATTGGTGAAACTTTTGGTGTGGTCAGAAGATATAGGGATAACACCAGTAACACATAGTCCATTCTTGCATGGATAAAAAAAGAAAAGTAAATAGTTGGATGAATGAAGAGAACCCCTCTACAAAAAGGATGATGAATGGATGTTGCTGTAATCATCAATGTCAGCATGTTCTTGGTTACCATTTTGCACCAGATTTGAAATCAACATATCCAAGAATGTCAACAATTTCCAAAAATCATAACTTGAATTTGATGGAACATGGAACATAAGATGACCTCATCTTCGTTTTTCTTTAGAAATAGCATAATGGTCGAGAAGTTGACAATTTATTTAGGTTCCATGTCAAATAATGAAAACGAATATTCAATATATATATATAAACGAACATTCAATATATATGTCAAAATGAGCAAATGAATATTGTTAATTTCCTCATAAATCAAGTTATAAAAAATTAAAAATTCTGTACACTCATTATTAGTCCCTGAAGGACTACTGTTTTTGTTTCGCATCAGAAACATTAAATATTGGTTCACTTTTCAAACTGTTGCTACCAAATATTGCAGCCCTGTATTATATTTAAAGAAATTAAATAATAAAAAATGTGCATAAATGTATGTGTGTTTCTCGCATTGTGATAAAACGACGGTACCTAGAGCCATCGAATTTTCAATGACGTAATCCTGCTGCGAATATGGGCATCTGGAAGACCAAATATGAAATCTGCAATTTGTTTTATTATCGATTTCATATTTTGTAAAACTTTAACAAAATTTTGATTAACAAACTTAAGGATTTCAAAGTGAGCAATGGTAACATTGTAAAAAAAAATATTTTTATCTCCAGTGCATGAGACTGTGTATACGAAATTCTAAAAATATGCTCAATTTAAAATTATTTTGACTTTATTTATTCTTTAACTGAATTTTATCGTTTAAATGTGAAAAACATGATATTTAATAAATAAAGGTAACAACAAAATGTTAAAAAAGCGCCCCTTTGGAGGTAATTTAAAATCTGAAACATTTCAGATTTCTTTTTTTTCTTTTTTTTTTTTTTAATCTTTTTGTTTTAATTACAAGTTTAAGTAATTTGATGACTTAAATTTTTGCTATGTAGTACACGGAAGTGATTAGTGAGAGTTTATAAGCACAGAAACATGTAAGATGATTTTATCTTTTTAACAGTATTAATCAAACAGACAGCTCTGAGCTTTCTCACTAGCTCGTTCTCTCTGAAATTCTTGTTAGTCGTAGCAATGCTAGAGGGCAAAAGAGAGAAATCAAGAAAGTATCTGTTTTTCTGGATTTCTTAAGATGCTCTATGGAGTGGTACTAAGCATTTTCAGTACCTGAATTTATAAAACTGTGGAAGGCGTTCAGTCAATAAGAACAGAATAGGTTTAACACAATGACAGTAAAATGAGAAAGGCTTCTTATACACCATATTACTAAAACAGATTTCATTACTTGTGACTACACTTCCCTAGTCAAAATAAAATAAGGACAAATTTAAAAGCAAACTGAATACTGAAATTAATAAAATTTTTTAATTATTGGATCTTTTAAATATTCTTTCATACATTTCCTCAAAAGTGGGAAAGACGTTATTAATATAGTGAACCTCCTAAAAGAAGGGAGGCAAATTTTCTAAATAATTTGAGTTCACAACAATGTAGATCAATATCAACAGTAATAGATCTTGTATGGGTAATCATTATGTTTTACACCAGTAATGTTTTTAAAACAAAACGCATTCAATTCAGTGAAAGTGCCATTATCTCAATATCTAAGATACAGATTTTTAACTGGAAATGCAAATCTAGTTTACGATTTTTTTAGTGCACATAACATTAAAAGCAAATACAAATGAATTATTAAAAGTGTACTGGAGGGGGAATCATAGGAATTCTTATAATGCAAGAGTAGCAAACTTTGTGACTAAACATATGGCTAAAGCAATTCCAAAAGTGAAAATAATGGGATGAAGTTAAAGCCAACTTTATATCCCTGGTGTTTTAGACAGAGATCAGAAGTGGTATTGCAAAGCTTTATTTAAGAGTTTCATGATACATTTCAATATATATATTCTTATTCAGTAAAGACCTGTTTGATTGGTATTAACAGCTATGAAGATTTCTTGAAAAGCATCCTGCTTTAAAATTACGCATTAAAGATTTAATAGTGAAATTTTAATGCTATGAAAAATAGGAGTGTGTTATAAAATGATAAATTATTTATTTCCATATTCTGATATTTTGTTTTAATTGAAATGCTTTTCCAATGTAAGGTCACTTTATACATGGAAAGTTTTGAAATTCATAAAAAATTTGAAGTAAAAAGTTAAGATCTTATTCATGCTTCTCTTTTTCTCTTTACCACATCACAGATTTCACCTGAAGAACAGAAGAATTAGCCAGGAAATTCAGTTTGTGTCTGAAATTTTGAAATTTTTTTGTTCGGTAGCAGCAGAACTATAAGCCATTATTGGATATTCAGTGTTTATATTCATTCGTAATACAAATTAATATAACATTACATAGAACTTTTGAAAATAATTATCTCATACAGTCACATGTACGGATATATTAAATTATAAAAATAACCAAATGACTTACTTCTGAATTTGGACTTTTTAACCACAACAGTTTAGCTAAATCATCTCCATTTGTATTCTTTAGAGCATGTTCAAATACCTCAACTTTTTGCATTAATGTCAAGTGATCATAATCAGGTGCCATCTAAAATTTTATTACACACTAATTGAGTTAGAAGTAGATCAACATGTAGTAAATTATACTTAACCAAATATAATCATGCATAATACATAAAAAAAGAAAAAGAATCTGTTACAGGGATAGTCAAAAGCAAAACTAAAATCTCTCATGAAAAGATAATGAAATTGCCCAAATAAAAATGACAACTTATATACAGAATGAAATCAGCACAAGGAAGAAATTCTGAAATCAATCTATTAAAGATAAACTGTAAATATACAATTGATTTTAATAATTTTTGCTATTTAGCATATATTTCTGAAAAATTCATTAAAAAAATATCTATTGTATTTTGAGATTATCTTCAGCACTTAGGAGTCACATTTATAAAGTCCTTAGCACAATCACACTTCTACCTATGCATCCTCTTCAGTTCTACTTTAAAATAAACACATAAATAATAAACATTAAAAATAAATCAGTAAAACTGTCTATATATTATAGCTATTTGCTTCACATATTAATTTTCATAGCAGAAAAATATACATAATGCAAACTTGTTTAAAGACGTAAATAACAAATTAAGACTAACTAAAACAAGCTCTTTTTTAACAGCTTCCCCTGAAAATGCTTAAAATATTAATGTAATTATATGAGATTTTCAACTTACCCTCAACATTATACGATGCTCAATGTTCAATAAAATTTTCTTTTTTTCTCTATAATCTCTAATTAAAGTATGCAAAGTATCACAGTGAGGAACCCATCCAATAAGGCCACTGTTGGTAGACAGTGGAATAACTGAGTATCTCTGGATACTGAAAGCAAACAAATAAAAATAATTATTTGGATTAAAACTTCACAAGAGATAAAGTTATAAACACAGGAAAATATACTCTCAACTATTTTCAACTATCTAAGCCAGCATCACAAACCAAATTGTTCAAGCAACTGAATAGCTCAACATTTTAATCAAATTCAGTATAATCTAGATCAGTGTTCCGAACAGAGTCATACTGACCCCTTGAGTGTTAAAGAAATTTGAAAGAAGGTCAATGATAACCAAGGGGTTGCTAGCCAAATATGCACAGACAATTGATCAGCATAATCAAGATTCCACTGACTAAATTATATATTTATTTTATCAATGTGTCGTGTGACAACATTGGTGGAACTATATCACTCACAAAGATGCCTTCACACCCATACATGATTATCATTTGCCCGAAATTAATCCGGGGTTCATCACTAAACAGCACATTTTGCCAATCTGTGGCATTCCACAACACTCTGGCTTGGCACCACACCATAGAAAAAATCCTTGACGTTTTGGTGTTAAAGGAAGTACATGAAAAGGGCACTTGGATTGCAGATTCGCTTCTGCAAGGTGTCTGGAAATGGTTTATGGAACAACTGGTACTCTTACATCTAACTGTATTGTGGAACAAGTCGCTGAGGGATCCATGAGCACTTGCCGCATCATCTTTCAATTCTCATATCATCATCTTCATCACTGTTCTCCCGCTTCTCTGCTCTCTATGCACCAGTTTATACACAGCCCACTTCCCGATTGCTACTGCAGGGTGTGAGGTTTTGCAACACCAAACGTGGATCATTTTCATATCGGATCTCATGACTTATCTGCAAAGTGTGAGATTGTACCTTTCTTTCTTCTCAGTGCACTTATTTTCAGTATTCCTGAATGTATATAAATTTTTTATGCAATAAGTGCAATATAAAAAAAGTAAGAAACAAGAACACACAAAAACATCTAACCTCCTGCTCCCCCATCCCCCCAAAAAGAATTAAGAATGTAAAACTAGAAAGGAAAACAAGAAACAGTTTGAAAATTTTTGAATGAGGGGATTGAAGAATTAAGCTAGCAATTTTATGCCAAAGATTTAAAAAATGTGCACCAATACATCAAACACAGTCATCCCATTGATAAAAACTGAACTTATGTGCAATTAGAATCTGTGATTTTGTTTCTGAAAACTTATTTATAATTGTAAAATCAATAATAGTAGGAAAAATAATGAAATATAAATCTAATACATAATTTTTCCCCAAGCTTTTTATTTATATTTCTTAATCTAATTGGTTTCTTTACATTATTTATGTGTAATTATTTGTATTATGATTATGTAATCACTGCATGCTATATATGAGAAAGAAAAATGTACGGGTCCAACTGAAAAAAAAAAAAATTCTTTCAAAAGAGGTTGGTTCAAGAAAAATGCTGAGAATCTCTGGTCTAGATACATGAAAGAAAGAAGACTAACATATGGTTTTAGAAGCTTATTTTACAATCAAACAGAAAGCCAAATTATTCAGAAATTATAAATGCATACAACAAAGAAAAACGACCAGCATAATTCGATGAAAGTTTAATATTCATTTACAACCTTGTCCGTTTACACAACAATCGTTACAGGCTTATCTGTACTGTAAAAATTACATAGCCATTTATATTCTTACTTTCCTTAATTAAAAGATTAACAGCAGAATTTTCAATTTTGATAAAATTTAAACCAGAAAGAATTTTAAACCTTGCCTTCACAAGAAAAGTTATTACTGTGCTTTTTATAATAAAAGATATATATATATCTAGTAATGTGAGTATATATATATATCTAGTAATATCATATCTAGTAATGTGAGTATATATATATATATATATATGTGTGTGTGTGTATAATATTCATATGAAAGGAAAGCAGCTGTGCAGAGGAGGCATTTAAAATTTTCAGATGAAAAATAGTAATAAAACAATTTAAAGTAGCTCATCAACTAATTTTGGAGTTAGTGGCAACACAGTGGCATTCCTAGGAAATGGTGTTCAGTTACAGTCTGGTCTACCTGTTCTTGACAATGTTGAATCAAATTTTTATTAGATTTATATCGTTATATATTTTTACATAATTACAAAATATTTTTTAAAAATAAAATATAAATATGCCTAGTATTTTCACACATTAAGCTGCTGAAAAAATATCAGTAAAGACATAAAGTAAGAACTATTTTTTCACAAAGACGAAAATTGAAATTCATAATTAATAAATTTCAAAAAATCCTATAAGTGCAACAAACCAATTTGGTTTTAACAATCTTTAAAAATTCTTTTGTTGTATTTATATGATTTTTTGAAATTTATTAATTATGAATTTCAATTTTCGTCTTTGTGGAAAAAATAGTTCTAAATTTCTTACTTTATGTATTTTTATATATTTCTATTGTATTTCTTTAAAATTTTTTAATTTAAAAACATAGCATTTAAAAAAAAATTTCCTTTACAAAAACTAACATTTTTGTTAAAAATTTGAACATGGAACTTTTTTTTTTTTAAAATTTTTGAAAAGTTAGTTCAAAATCTTTTACTTTTTTTCCTGTAATTGATATATATATATATAATGTTCAGACATTATATATATACACATATAAATTATGATTATTATAATGGTGCATGAGTCATTTCTCAAACTACAGTTTGTTGATAGTCATACTATGATTCCAGTACTAAGCAAAAAATAATAAATAATGATTTGCGAGATCAGCATCACTGTTGAAGTAAAATTAGTAATCAGAACTTTGTACATGTTTTATTATGCAAAAATATCAAATGTGCAAACATAAAGAAAAAAGAAAAAGGGTCGCTGAGGATCCCAGGGGTCGAGATTTGAGATCATTCTGGATATTGTATTACTGATTCCGGGTTTCAGATTTTGTACTATATTTTATTTTCCTTATTAGTCAAAACTTCTTAAGTCTTGGGAGATGTTATTATTGAGGACAGAAAACAGTTGGGCTGATGTTTCACATTCCTACAATTTTCAGCTTAATTAAAATAAACAACTTCTACTTTCTCCTCCTTTTTTAGTCACATATTTTAACTTTTTTCATGTTATCTCTGCTTTGCTAACTTTTTAGTTTAGTTTATCTTAGTTTCCTGTCTATTGACAAATCTTTTTTATACCTGCACTTGATTAGATGCTTCTTACTTTTAGATTTTTTACATTTACTTACAATATGCACATGAACACCACAATTTTCCTTTTGAGTTTATATTTATTAGCCCAAAGGGGTAATTTTCTGAGAAGGGCTATTAATTTTGTTTTGGCATTTTGCATTGATTCACTATAAACAGCGTTTCACTTTTCAAACTGTTGTCACCACATGTTACAACATTATATTTGAAGAAATTAAATAAGGAAGAACATGCAATGAATACATGTATGTTTCTTGCACTGTGAAAAAACAACTGTATCTAGAGACATCCAATTGTGAATACTGTAGTCCTCCACTCAAATATAGGCACCTGGAAACCCAAATTTGGAATCTTGAATTTGTTTTATTATCTATTTCATATTTTGTAAAGATTTATGAGTTTTTGATTAACAAACTCAATGATTTCAAAGCGAGCAATGGCAACACTGTTCAGAAGGAAAAAAAGCATTTTTATCTCCAATGCGTGAGACTGTCTATTGGAAATTCTAAAGATATACTCTTATTGAATTATTTTGTGGCATTGCTGTTGAATTGAATTTTATAGTTTAAATGTGAAGAACATGATATTTAATAAATAAACACAAAAAATGTTAAAAAAACTCCCCTTTGGATGTAATATACAATCTAAAAGCTTTCTTTTTTTTTTCATTTGAGTTCAAGTTCATATTGTGTATGAGAATTTCACCAGATACTTTATTCATTCACTCTTTATATGATATTAAGCACAGTTTTTTTTTATTTCCTTTATTATTGAAGATCAAAT
>KK114864.1:165312-182798 GCA_000611955.2 Stegodyphus mimosarum | reverse complement strand
TAGTAATGTGAGTATATATATATATATATATATATATGTGTGTGTGTGTGTGTATATATAATATATATAAGGAAAGCACATATATATAAATCCCTAAACTTCTATTTTTAAATCTACTTATTCTTTACATATTAAAAATGAAAAAATTAGTCAAATATGATAAATACAGATATGAATTTTTTAAAAAATATTTGAAATATATTGAAACTTACGTAACATTTCTACGAGATGTCTCGGGGTCTTTCACAAGCAATGTATTAACCAAACCAAATAACTGCATGACTCTTTCATCTTGTCTTAAATCCTCATGTCCTTTCAACAGAAACATAAAATCCTTTCCATTGCTGCCTAAAATTTAATAAATTCATATTGGTATATTGCCATTAACACAAATTTCAATACTACTGCTTCCAAAGCATAAAGGGGATAGTTTACATAAATAAGACACCAAAAAAATTTTTATGAACCACAATCCTTCAATTTATTTTATCTCAAACTATTAGAAAGTTTCAAATTTCTTGTAACATTGATTTTTTATTAGATAATTTTTTTTCCATGAAATAATGAAACTACTATTTAATAGCCATTTTTGAATTACTAGTAGCCGTCGAGCTGGTATAGTGATTAGTGTCACCGACTGCCGTGCTAAAGGGCACAGGTTTAAATAATGGAAAAGCATGGATGTTTGTAGATACATATTGTCCATGCGGCATGGACGCACTCTAAACATGCAACGAGCCGAATGTCCTCTCAAGAGGTTGGTGGTATAAGAAGGGGAACCCTCTTCCCCTACCAACACCCCAGGGTGCTCTCCATCAAAACTGGGGGCAGAGCTGGGCTAAATCGCACTGTTACCTGTAAGGTGCCCAAGACTGTTGCCAACGACAAGCATAATCTTGCACTTCTTGCCACAAGGAATTTCATGGGCTTGGGTTGACTATACGTCGGATAAGAGAGCATTAGTCAACAATAATAACCAATTACAAGTAAGTTCTTTTCACATGCAAACCGGAATTATAGTTAAAATACAATAACACACCGAACAAATATTAATTTAGAAGTCAAACAACAAAAATTAGCATTATATTTTCAAATTTTCACAAGACTGGTTTCGATGGTTTTACCGAACCATCATCCTCAGCTGCAAAAGCGCAAATGAACAAGATAAAAAGAGATCTGTTGATGCAACCAGAACTAAAACATAATTTCTTTAAAGGCTGAAAACAAAGATGGATTGGAATTAGAGTCGTTAACTAGAACAGAAAGATTTTTTTGAATGTGAAATGCCTCTAGAAAATCCTTCTAACACATGCCTCATGTTCCTTAATGTGAAATTTTAAGGCTCTCTTAGTTTGACCAATGTAAATTAAACCACACTGGCAAGGGATCCTGTAAATACCCCAGGAATTCATATCCGGAATGGGGTATTTAGAGGATTCTTTGACAGTGTGGTTTAATTTAAATTGGCCAAACTAAGAGAGCCTTAAAATTTTGCATTAAGGAACATGAGGCATATGTTAGAAAAAGGAACACAGAAGTCTTCTGTTGCCCAACATTGTTGGTCCGAAAATCACACTTTCAATTTTTTGCTGCCAAAATTATTCAAAAAACATCTTCCATTGGTGAACTGAAGACATTTCACATTAAAAAAAATCTTTCTGTTCTTCCAATCCATCTTTGCCTTCCGCCTTTAAAGAAATTATGTTTTAGTTCTGGTTTCATCAACAAATGATGCCAGTAGCTTGTCTCCTGTCCATACTTTCCCGCCTTATCTCGTTCATTTGCGCTTTTGCATCTGAGGCTGATTTTTGTTGTTTGACTTCTAAATTAGTATAGGAATTATAGTGTTCGTTTCGAAATTGGAGTGGAAGACTTTTTATTAACTTTTATTAACTTTATTATTTAACTTTTTATTCCTCAAATATAGAAGCGAATTGCAGAAGGATGTATGTTTGGACTCAAGGCTTGAATGTATAACTATATGTCTTGTTTCCCCCTCCCTAGAATGTTTGCAATAAATCACCTCCTATAATGCATCCTGGACAACACTCTTGGTAAATAGATGGCTTAATGGATTTAGCCATAGTGCTTGGTAAACACTCAATCATATCAGTTATCGATTTTAAAAATTTGGATTTTTATGGCAAACTGGGAAAAAATGTGCCATCATATGAAAGCAATGCTGTTGGAGGATGGACTGAATTAGACAGACCACCCAATCTTCATACCATTGTTAAAATGGTTGACATTGATTTATGAACTTTTAGCATATAATGCGATGACAATGAATGTTGAACATGAGGTAAAAATGCAATAAATCATACTCATAGGTACACTACAAAAAAGTGTGGAATGAAATACAAAATAAAAGCTGATGTATTTAATTCTTTCTAAAAGAACTGGGCACCAGTAGCTTAAATCCTGTAGAGACCTTCTTACCTTATGTTATCTTATCATTATATCTTATCTAGTGCATTTGCACTTTGGCAGCTGATGATGATGGTTCGGTAAAACCATCGAAACTAGTTCTTTAAACATTTGCAAATATAATGCTGATTTTTGTTGTTCAACTTCTAAATTAATAGCTGAATGCTTTTGAAACGGTAGCTAAGAGGACGGCAGTTGCATAATTTCTGAAATGCACAAATTAAATAAATTTTTCACAATAAATTTGAAAATTAAAAGATAAATTACCTTTGATGCTAAGTTTACGTGGTCTTTGTTTACTTGTTATCACTTGAAGTGAACTTTCAACACGCGCTATTCTAATGATAGGTTTATTTGGATTGTAAGTTCCTGGCACAGCCAAATCCAAGTCACGACACATCAAAAGTTTTGGAGATACATATTGAAGCTCAAGAGAAGTTAACTGCAAAAAAAAAAGTTATTTAATTTCCTAAGAGCAATAAAGATTAATAAAAAATTTCTCTCACATAATTACATTTATTTAAAGTATTTTACATTACAAAATGAGATATCAAATAAATTACCTGAGGTAACTGTTTTGCTACTTTACGGAACACATGATAATAGGTATCCCAAGCCTGAGTTAAATCTTTAACATTTCCAGAACGTTGATATTTCTTGCACCATTCTTGTGCCTCTGATAACTCTCTGCCATATGCCTAAATAATATATTTTATTAGATTCATTCACACATGAAGCATTACACAACATTGATTATTTATACAGAAATCACTAGAAATGTAAAGATAAAAACTGCATAGAATCACAACATCATATCTTCTGCTGGTGGTGTTATCTTGTGTTCAGCATACAGCAGTGTCTTTCTGATAGCATTCAAGCCATCCACATGACTGACCTTGGTTTGAACGATCCCAACATCATCATCAGCAGAACTTTCATTGTGTGTGACTGAATTTACAATTGCCTCATCAGACAGTTCAAATTGTTCATCATTTTGCATCCAATAATTCACATCTTCATTTGTTACTGCCTCTGTATTTGCAAAATGTAAAAACCAAATGGTTTTTCACCCAAAACGTGCAACAATCGAGGCTGCTGAGATCAAATACGTAACAGTGGGATTCCAATCTTTACAGATTGAATTATTGCTAAAACCCGAGTCTACAGACTGGTTACCTTTTGAGGGAGGCTATTTTACTAACTTTATAACTATTGGATTGGGCTTGGATTATATGGAACCTTCCTTAATCAAAACCTGGACAGCTGTCATTCTACTATATGTGTTACTTTTATTAATATAAAATAATAACATTAACAATATAATATATTAAATATATTAAACATTATTTATTAATCAAGGAAATAATTTTATAAATTTCCCACTAGTAATTACTTAATTTTTTGTACTCCTAATATGCAGTAAAGTCATGATTTTCAAAATGGCTTTGGAATCACAACTTTGAACGAATGAATGACTTTAAAATATTTATTTAAATCAACAGAAGACATCTAAAAATGATCTAGAAAAAATAAGTGATACAAATAACTGAAATTCTGGATATATGAAGTCTGAACATATGCAAGTTTTCTGTATTTTATTTCAATATTTGATATTGATTTCTGTATTTTATTTCGATGCAATAAATTATGAATGAAATTTATTTGCAAATACTTGATTATGCAACCGAATTTTAGTCATAATTGGCTTCCAGTAACCAAAAATTAACATGAATCAACAACTAGCCTATAATGGCTAAAACTAACATCAAAAACACAGGAAATTTTTTTTATCTTAAATTTACTTAAATTACTGGATAAATATTTTAGTTAAAAAATTTTAAATACAAACAATCAACAGTGACAAATTTAGAGAAAAAGGTGGGGTTCCTTAAAACAGCAAAACAACCTACTTGTGTAAAGGAAGTTTCTTTTAAAGTTTGGGGACCTCTTTCTATTAATGCATGAAGAGGTTCAAGTGCAGCAAACATTCCTTTAACGTTTCTTTCTCCAAAGTACAGTCGAGATGCTTCTTCTAAGCCTTCATGCCATAATTCATGCCACAGTATGGCAACTCTTATCAGTTCTTCACTTATCTAAAAACAAATATTGTACTAAAATAGAAGGTACTGAGTTTATTTTCAGGTCAATATTTTTCAAATTCCCTTTCTTAAAAATATACAGCAAAACATAAATAAATTTTAAATTTCAATTTCAGCAATAATAAAAGAGTAAATATGCAACATGTTTCTCAAAATCTTGCCAAGAATTTTCATGATAATGTGAACAAATTGAACTTCTGTTCCTTGGAGATGTTATATGGATTTTTTTTATCGCAAGTCTTGGATTATTAATTTACTTTTCATTACTTTTATATTGAATTTATATATATATAATATATATTTCCAATTGTCAATGGCCAACATTCTGATGAAATTTGATGGATTTTTAAAATTTTGTAAAATCATCAAAATAACACTACATGGAAAAATACAACTACATTTATGTATTTTCAGTTTCCTGTTCACATTTATTTAGCTTCTAATTTTTTTTAGCATTAGGTGTTTCTAAGAACAGCTTCTATATGTATTACAACATCAGGAGTTTAAAAAGAACTCCAGAACAGACCGATAAATGTTACTACCACTGAAAATTTTTGCACGAAAAGTTACAATTTTATATACAAATATTTGTAATGCTCTACAAGTTTAAAATAAAAAAATTCCAAAATTTCTTTTTAAAGCAGGGTTTCTCAAACTAAGGTACAGAACATTAATGATGCTTTACGTTATTCTTATTCATACAATTTTTACACAAAAGATTTAAAGGCATGCTTAAAATAAATGTAAAAACGGTGCCCCTTTTGATACGTGATGGTGCATATGTAAATCCAAAACGTTTATTATAATACAAATTATTTATCTTTTTTGGAAAATATTTGTTTGTTAGGAAACATTTTTTAGCATTCTCCCAATACGCAATCTACCTTATTTAACTGTGTAGTTACTTTATGGCACTACTAAAATTGTTGTTTTCGCACATTTTTTTCTTTCATTTCATTTAAATTTACATGATCAGATTTAAATTTATTCATTATTATTAATTTTCTACGTTTCACAAAATATTTATTTCTTTTGCTGTGTTTTATGCTGCATATAAGAAAACTTTCATTGTACAAATAAAAGGGTGAAATATATTTTTTTTAATTAGATTAGCTGGTTTAAATATTTCAATGAATTACATGATATTAATATAACTAAAAGTGAGCCTGTAAATGTTATGGATATAGATTATATCAAGAATTTTGTGCATATAGTGAATGCACAAAATTCACTGTGCATTTACTATATTCACTAAAAAATAGCGAATGAAACAGATAAGAGGAAAGACAAAATACACACAATTTTGTACTGCTATATTTAGTTGTTTCAAAACCTATTTACAAACAATTTGTTGCATGCAGAGTATTTAAAAAAGAGAGACAATGAATTTAACAGAGATAAACACTTGCGGCTTAAGATAACAGTTATTTCATTTGCTTCTTATTTCAACTTTTTATAATGTAATCATGGAAAAATAAATTCTTATTTGAGAGTTGTGTGGGGGAAGGTAAATAGGGTCTTCGCTAACTGCTAGATACCCATTTATAACAATAAACTCTTTTAATAAATCAAAATATGTACATAGCATTAGAATAACATTAATCTCAGTGATGAAAAAAATGTGTACATGAACTTGTAAAAGCAGAAGGAAAAAGTAATTTTTTTGCAGTCGCGCATGCGTTAGGAGGAGGAATCGAGGCACTGAAGAAATGTAGGGGGAAAGCTAAAATCCCAAAGAATAAATTGATAACAAAGATTCAAAGAAAGCACTTTGAAAACTCTTCGCAAATTCATTGGAAAAACTTCATGTGAAAGAAACGATAACATTGCTTTTACAACAAAATAGTCAGAAAAAGAGATGGCGCCATCTAGTATAAAACTGATTAACTAACTAAGGAAATCTGGTAGATAGCCAGTTGGGACAATACTCATTTCTGAAATATCAGTTGTGGAATTGATTAAAATTCTAAAAATACTGAACTATTATCTTTTAAACTACAAAACAAAATACTAGTATTACAAATGCTATTACGATTTTATTTAAAATAATTCAAAAACATTTATACCAATGAATGGAATAAGTTCTTATACCTATTTTCACCCCTTTACCATCTATGTGAGAAAAGCTTTTGAAATTACAATTTTGTGGACTTAAAACACCTAAGATAGTAAGTATATTATGCCTAGCAAAGTGCATTTAAAATTGTTATTTCAAACTGAATTCATTCTTTTAATATCAAAATTTGAAATTTTACCAATTTGGCTTGCTCAACCAGTGTCTTACTATGTCTCATCATGCTATCAAGAACTTTATTGGCAGCAATGTTTCGTGATGGCACAGTTGATTTAGCTGCTACAGTTAATGGATAAATTAAAGCTTGTGGATGTTGCTTTCCAATGTCCATCAGGAGCTGGTGAATCACCTCACCAACTGGTTGTCTAGGAGTATCAATTCTGGCAATAAGTTGAGGAATTACCTACAAAATCAAAATTTATTATTTTAATTCATCATCTTGATTATAAAGTTCTTTTCTTCTATAATATAAATAGAAAATTACACAATAAAATAACTTATTTTTATATGCTGTATTCTCTCATGTATAAGCCACACTCTTTTTTTAGCAAAAATACAGAAAAAACTCAGAGGTGTGGCTTATATGTGCAAATAATCAAAAAGAGTTACATACAAATATATGGCAACACACCAGCATATATTTCATGATTGCATATAAAAATCTATTGTTGTTGGGTGATAGTTGGGGTTGCAGATCCATAGTTATGGTTGTAGGTCAGTTGAAAGAAAATGCTAGTCAAACAACCAAGCAATGATGCACATTTTAAACTGTAAGTTATCCGATTCTCTGAGGTAAATAGGAACAGAGTTGCTGCATGCCATTTTGATTTGAATGCATCCAATGTGCAACAGTAACAAAAGCAGCAATGATGTTTAAGGAACAAGCGAGAAGAGAGAGGTATTCTATGGAGAAGTGGCTAAGTATCCACAGATGGAAAAAATTATATTTTATCGTATCTGAATGAGAAAAGGAGTTCTGATTATGTCGTAACTGTTGGTACAAGACACTGCTAAGCTCATAAAGAAATTGGCCAGATGGAGATAAGTCATGATTTTCAAGCAAGTGCAGAATAGTGCGCACATTTTATGCACACCATTCAGGAACCAGGAATGGTTTTTCACTACATTGCAGCATAATAGGTGCATGTCTTCCAGCAGACTTCAACAACACAGTTTTGAAATTCCAGAAATATGTTATTCACAAGCAATAAGTTTAACAGTATAGATTGTTTGAGATTGGTAATGCAAATCAAACACCCATTTATTTTTCCTACGTCCAGTGTAGCATCAAGAGACTCATAACCAGTAAAAATCACCACTGCAGATGGTGAGGAGCAGTGATGTACAGTTACGTTGGTTCTTCTGCCAGATAGAAACAAAGTGTATGGAACACATTGACAGGTATTATGAATGCTCGAGTGCTCCTTACATGACTCCTCAAGTGAAGAGAAAATTAAATATGTTAGAAACAGACTTGGTTGTGGCTACTGGAGGCCTAATTCCCATGTTCCAGCCCCCTGATATTATTGCTAATCGCTCCTTTAAAAGTTCATTCTGGAAACTTAGTACAGGAAATCATGACAATACACCAACAGGAAAAATCAAATGTCCAAGTGTGCAATTTGTATGTGAATGAATTCTGGCAGCATCGGAAAATGTCATGCCTGAAACAGCCATTAAAGGATTTTAAAATATGGATTCCCCAATGCTCTAGATGGCTCTGAAGATGATATGCTGTGCGATTACTGCCATCAGTGATAGCAATACTGTTAGTGTGGGAAAATACTCTAGGGTACTGACAACGACAGTGAATAAGAGGTGCTAAACACAGAAATATGTTCTTTTTGACCAATAATAAAAACTGTCTCAGTGTACTGCCTGCGTACATTTTAGCTGCTTTCACACTTCCAAAATGAAAAAAATATTGTAGATGGCAGACAGGCTATCAATGGCTTATCCTCAAGACATTTTTTCTTTTTTTTTATTAGGGGTAAAAATTAAGATCCATACTTATACATGCAAGAATACAATATGTACTGGTCAGAAAAGAAAAGAGTAATATGCTACCTCAACATGTCATTAAAATACAAAAAATAATGGTATCATACTCATCAGCTGCAACACCTACATTTATGCAGAAAATATACTATTAACAGAACATCTGTAACTAGTTGAATTAGATGATCAATTATTCACACAATAGATATAGATTCACAATTTAGATGATACTAAATATTGCAATTTTAAATTAAGCTTAAAAATAGGTTTTCAGTTTTGGTTGAATTTTTGCAGCAATATCATACTTCTTGACTTACGCATGGATTTCCTTATATTAGGAAAGGTAATGTATTTTCTTCTGATTATAACTATCAATTGTTTTAAAGGAAATAAATTAAAACTCAAGACACTGTAACAGTTACAATAATGTAAAAGACTTTTTAATCTGGTGAAGAATAAGTGAGTTATTTGAATATGCAAAGCCATAATAGCTATGTGCCTAAGTGAAGAATAAGGGAGTAGTTCAAAGCGCACATCCATTACTTCCTTTTGAAAGATCTGGCATAAGTTGTTAATGCAGCATGTTACTGTTGTGTTACTTACTTATTGTTCTGATAGCCATCACCTATTCTAAAAATAGCAAAAGTCAAATAATTACATTCCTGTCATTACCTATTTTAAAATGCCACTCATAGTGCAAATTCAAAAAATTAAATTATTGTTCATTTCTAAGCATGTTCCATTTAATGGGCCAAACACAGCTACATCTAGCTTAAGAAATAGAGTTTTGCCATGGCTAATCTATACCATAATAATTTTTTTTGCGATGTGGTGCACTTAAAAAATAGGCAAAATTTAGAATTACCTGAAGCCAAGTCCCAATGGAAACAGTTTTCAGTCCTTCAGTGACTGCTTTGTTCACTTCAGGTGTATGGCCATAATCAAACCACAATGTCAAAACTCTTTAAAAAAGAAAAGGAAAATGAATATACAGTTATCTTACACTCAAATTTTACAAATTTCAGGAACTATGTTAATAATTAAAAATACAGTGATCAAAACCCTGTTTGGAAACTGTATCTCCAAGGGTAAGTCTGAAATATTATAATTGACTGGTTAAGAAACTCTGCTTATCTTAGTATCGCACACACATATGAAAAAAATATACAAAGTAAAGTTAATAATTTCCTTCTTTTATTCACTAGACTTTTCACTGTAAACACAAATTCTCATGGGAATAAATATTAATTACATTGATAACAAATTCAATAGAAAATGTATAATTCAACATAAAACACAACTTAACCAAGGAATTTTCAGACCAGTTTTTAATAATGATAAAAACTTCATATTAATAAATATTAATAATACTTATACTATGAAAAATTCAATAGAATTTATAAATAAATTTTAAAACATTCTAGAAACCATATTTCCAGAATTCCTTTCTCATGAATTGATGAGTCAATTTCTGTCATGTCATGAATGATTTTCTGTCATGTCATGTCAATTTCTGTCATGTCATGATGAGTCATGAATTGATGAGTCAATTGATGAGTCAATTTTAAAACATTCTAGAAACCATATTTCCAGAATTCCTTTCTCATGAATTGATGAGTCAATTTCTGTACAAAGTTCTTTACTCAACTTCGTCTGAAACAAATATGTTTTGGTTTTCAAAGTAAGTTACAACCAGACTGAGGGATTAGCCATGGAGAATCTTCTTAGTCCTATCCTTGTTGATATCTACGTATATGCATTATTATATTAAATTTGACTTGCTTTGATAGCATAACTAAGTTCAAACTCCTAACAGACTGGGAGCAAATAGTCACCATGCATGAAGTTAACAACAGAGTCTGTAGAAGGTTTAAAAAAACCTTTTCATTAAATCAGAACTGTAAACATATACACGCCTCCTGCTTAACAGGATCAGCTAACCACTTAGCAATAATAGCAAATAAAAATTCAAATTAAAACTATGTCTAGTATCCAACTGCTTCCACATGAAGTTGGCTCAAACTTCTAACTGATATTTAGAAGTCAACAACAAAAGTCAAATAATACACAAAGTCAAATAATACAATCTGAGCTAGCGGAAACCTAGTAACATGGACTTGAGAGGCAGAAGTATGCTCTGTCTTAGAATCTAACAACCTCAGTTTAAATACTCCATCTAATCTGCATTCTGCTGAGAAAATTTTAGGAAGAAGTGACAGTAAAGATCTTAAACATAAAATAACTGTTTAATGAAATTATTAGTAACCTTACAATTATGAATCCAAATTATTTGAAAATTTAAAACTCTCTGTGTTGAAGATACCTTTGCTCTCTTTGATGTTGATAAAGATAATTGAAATAAAGTTCTTTCAATAATGAACTCAACTATACTGCTATTCAGTTCACTTTCTGAGCTTTAGATATCCAATTCTCCTTGACATCTTCATCAAGTGCAACACCTCCAATTTCAGTACTAATGTATAACATAAACCTTCATCTGTTTCTCTTCAATTACGCTTCAAATCATGTCATTCGAATAAATAGAAGATAGCTTCATTTCATTCCTTTGTTTCCTGAGAACTTCGAGTTTGCTCCTCTAAGTCAGCTCTTGACCAAGAATGAAAAGAATTGCTATTGACAAGGACCTCATATTATTGCCCAAGCAGTTAAACAATTCCCATCTCAAAGCAACAAAAGGCACTCGCTCATTTTATGAGGTTAATCTGTTGCCAATCCTCTCTTTTTATTGATTAGCTATAAATTGCAGGCATTTTAGTGAAATTCAGCTTTCAGGTCTTTTTTAGTCCAAAGAGGCTTTGTCCCTGAAAGACTATTGCTTTCGTTTTGCAATTTTGCATTGGAAACATTAAAAGTCTGAATCACTTTTCAAACTGTTGCCACAAAATATTGCAGCCCTGTATTATATTTAAAGAAATTAAATAATGAAGAATCTGCATAAACGTATGTATATTTCTCCAAATGTGATAAAACAATGGTAGCTAGAGCCATACAATTTTGAATAATGTACATTTCCACCCAAATATGCACATCTGGAAGCCCGAATTTGGAATTAGTTTTATTATCTAATTCATAATTTGTAAAACTTTGAAGAATTTTTGATGAACAAACTCAAACGCTTTAAAAGCGAGCAATGACAACACTCTACTGGGGGGAGGGGAACCTTTTTATCTAAAATGTGCGGAACTGCTTATCAGAAATTCTAAAGGTATACTCATTTTAAAATTATTTTGCCATATTGCTGTTGAACTGAATTTTATGGTTTAAGTGCGAAGAACATGATATTTAATAAATAAAGGTAACACACAAAATGTTAAAAAAACGCCCCTTTGGACATAATTTAAAATCTGAAACCTTTCGGATTTTCTCTTTTTTTTCTTTTTCTCTTCTTCTACCGATAAAATTTGCAGTTCCATACTTAAAGATCCCATTCCAAATATGAACTCCTGGGGTATTCCGAATATGAATTCCTTCCTCGCAAATGTGATTTAATTTACACTTGTCAAACTAAAAGGAACATAAGGCATATATTAGCGAAAAAGAAATACAATTTATTGCTGAACACTGTTGAGCAAAAAATCATATTTTCCATTTTTCTGCAGCCAAAATTATTTTTAAAAAAATCTTCCATTGGTAAATTAGACTTTCTACAGGCAATCCACATTAATAAAAATCTTTCAGTTCTAATTAACGGTCCCAATTCCAGTTTGTTTGTACTCTCAGCTTTTAAACCTTTCAAGATGGCACACCTTTGTTTAAGATGTTCCCCTCAGGGAAGATGGGAGTCAGAAGGGATAGTCAAACAGGATGGGGGTTTTGCAACACTAAGCTTAACTTTAGAAAAAATTCATAAAAGAAAAGTTTAAGTCCTAATAGCATAAACTTTTGGCAGCATTTTATATTATTACTTAAGCTATCATATATGCTAAAGTTAGCATTTAATAATCTTTTCTCTTCACTTTATGAAAATATTAAAAAAAAAAACATTTACTTTAAGAAAAAATTTTTGGAACACTATTCAAATTATTCTCAAGTTTTAATTGACAAAATACAATAAAAACCTTTAAGATAAATTTTTAAAATGTAAGAAAGACTATTTACAAGAAGAAGTAACAAAATCTTTAACAGGAAGTGGAAGGCAGGCACTCAGCGAGTTCAGTCTCTGACAAAATGTCCATATTAGAATCACTAAAAATATCACTCTTTAGAAAATAAATCTCTTATCCATGTCACTAAATTAATCATTTGCTATGCGAGTATATCCTGCCTCTGATAAATAATGCTTGCTCACCATAACAAACTGAAGTCAAGGCTTTCCTAAATAAAAAGGGAAGTACGCGAAATATGAACAATAAAAACAATGCAAACCATAACAGGACCTTCCACAGTAATCTTAAAAGACCCTATACAGTAGTGGAAAAAAAGGGAGATACGAAGAGATATCAGAAGCGTGAATGTTTGTATCATGTGGTGAGTTTAAGAGCCAAGCTTTTTTTGGTTAACATTATGCTTTCTCTTGCCCACAATATTTGACTCCAAAGTTAGGCAGAATGTAACCAAAATGAAGGTAAAGATCCTAAAACTATACTCAGTTCGAAGCTAATGGAAACGGCATGCCATCTAGTGGTCTTTAAAAGAAAGATTCAGCTTAAAATGCACATATGCATCATCCATTACCTAAGCACTTTCTGCAGTGATATGTGGGTGAGAAGTCCAGCTTTGAACGTTTGTAGACAATGCATATAGGGGACGCCTGTCCAAAAAGTGTTATGGAAAGTATTTAGAAATTGCTTTAATTTTTTTTATCAATAGAAGCACCAATAGCTTTATTACCTTCCAAAGACTTCTTTTTCAACATTTGGACTCTTGCAGCTGAAGAAGGCTCTATATTTAAAACTTTGAAACTAGTCCTGCAAGTTTAAGAATATTACACTTATTGTTACCTTAGTGCCCCCAATAATCATTATTCGGCGTGTTATTTTAACTCCAATAGGAAGTTTGTTTATTTGAATATTAGTGGCTGTTGAGAAATCCTAAATCTAAGGTTTGCATAATAGTTCTCCATACCAGCAAAGATAAATGATGATCTACAGATACTGCAATTATCCTTGAAGTCCAGCAAATGGTTCCAGATACTTGAGATCATTTATAGGGCATTTCTTTTTCAATAATAGCAAAATCCATTTGAAACAGCAAAATAATACTTAAGATCGTTTCTTTCAAAATAAAACATAAAACATTATAAATCTATATGTGATTTAAAATTCATTGAAATATTTCTTAGACACTGTCTTGCTCTTTGAGTATAATGACGACTTCATAAAAATAATTCAGTAAATTAAGAAATTCAAGCATTAATGAAATCAATTTGTACTTCAAAAACACAATGTAAATTTTTTTTTTTACCTTAAAGTATCCTGCAAAGAGCTGCCGTGGGAAAGTGCAATAGATTGAAAAAATCCCCGCACAGCTGGAACTGCATACAAGCGCACATACTCTGACGACTACAAAAAACGGTGATAATTTTGCATCAAAGAAGCCCCAAAAAATATTTAACATATATTTTAACAAAAAATATCTAATCAATTTATCAAACAAATAAATAGGCATTTAATTATAATTTCTTGATGAATTTTTAGAAAGGAAACTAGCTTATAATCACATTACAGATGAAGAAAAACTTGATACCACTCTAACAGACTTAACTTAAAACACAGTTAGTTACCAGGTTTTCGGTAGTTTTAACCACTCAACTGTTACTAAATTCGGGTTATAAGAAATATCAAAATGTAATTTATTTTTACATAATAACTATTTAACTTTAAAAGAAAAATTGCTGTATCTTAGAACACTATATACAGACAATGTTCCACAAGATGTCATCATTACAGTCTTCAAATGAAAGCAAAAGCAAATTCGTTTTAACAATTTATTACTTATTTTCTACTGAAGACAAATATCATATAGAATCTCCTACTATAAGCAGATAAAGATTTTTAACGTAATTCCAAAAATACAAAATGATTTCTTTCTGACATTATGCAAATTAAATTTCAAGATTTTCTTATTTTAACTCAAAAATTTTTTATATTAATTTCAGAAATTATGGTCATAATTTTAATGCGATTTTAAATTTATCTTTCCTACAGGCCTCCTGATCTATATTTCACTTTGTAAGTTTTCCTTTTTTCATTTACATTGATGGCAAAGGCATTTAGAAATTATGAATTTGCTTTGAAACACAGGAATGCTTCTACTTTCTGATATTGCACTTATCAAATCAAATCTGCATTTACAAAATAAGACTACTTTTATTCATATAAAATGTTATTTATTAAGGAAATATAAACACACATTCAATACATTACAGTCTACATCAGTTATCACATGAATTTCAAGAATATCCCTCATTTAATTAAAAATATCCTCACAAGTGTATATAAATGTATAATTTTAATTTTACAAACAAATTTTGTTTACCAACACCTAAAAATAAACACTATTTCTAGCTTACCTATTTTAAAACTGTAAACTCTGACAGACATCAGGTGACACAAAAAACACACTAAATATCAAAAATATACACCTAATCATTCATAAATATATATATTGCTGATTCTGAAATACTTTTATCATAAAATCTACCAAATTTATTTTCATTTAGTAATAAACCACTTAATTTAATTATTTTGGGTGCTTTCTGATTATTGAGAAAACACAGTATTTTTTGATATTATAAAGAGATGGCACACTTAATGGCCACCTAAAATATACTTATTAAGCTTTATTGTATATTTTTCAACTTGCATATTAATTATATTATGATTAGAAAAATGTTGCAAGTAGTATAATTGTTTTATATAGCTTTGAAACTTATACTAATGCTTGCTTACTAAGAAATTAATTTGTATTGCTATAAAGTGCCAACAGATGATGCTTAAGAAAAATTATTTTATTAATGATGTTGTTATAAATCGGGGAAGGGGAGGAATGTTGTGGTAAAAGGAATGCTGGTGGCAGAAATTTGGTAAATGTAAATATTTTATATAGTTGTGCAATCTTAATAAAATGCTTATGCCTAGGTTATAGAAGTTTGTAGTCTTGCTTAGTCTATTCCCTTGCACAGAAGATAGCTTCAACAGGACTCCAAATGCTACCCCAGGTAAGTCATAAATTCTTTGTCTCAATTAGTTTGGAATGCTTAATACCTAAGGTGAAAGAAAGTGTATTTTTTAGCTTAATTTATATTTGAACCTGCTTAGGTCTGGTAGACTACATGTCAAGTTTAAAATGTTAGGAATTATTTTAAGTTTAGTCAGAAGAGGCAAATATGCATTAGTTTCTGTTTTATAATTTTATATTCTCAGACCTTTTAGCCTAACACTGATTATCAGCTGCTCTGGTTTTAATATTTAGAACTGCAATATTTTCGGCATAATTGAGTATTTGCAGTGCAATAGCAAATCCTTGCATGTATATACCACACATGTGTTTGAGTAACATCGATTCACATGCTTTAAATCTAATCATCACTTTGATGAACAGTTTTTTTTTTTTTTTTTTAAATCCACTAACTGGATAAATGTCGACTGTAGAGATTTTTGTTTCTTCTACAAAAATTTACTGTTTTTTATAAAATGAATTAAAAAAAATTATGAACAAAACAGTACTCATGAGTAATATAGATAGCCATAGGTTTTAACCAATTCAAAAAATCACTCATGTATTGGCGACTTTTCATGGGAGTGTCGATAATCAAGAAATACGCCCCCCCTTTCGAAAACAAGACAATATTTATGCAAACTTTTTACATGTAAATATTTATTCATATTTATTTTTAGAACTACTCAAGTAACTGATTTAATTTTTGTTTCTTATGTAAATAAGGATTTTGCTGAATGTTTAATTTATCTGTTTGCTGAAAAAAAAAGGATTATTTGGGCCATTTTTTGTTAACTCTTTCATTTCAAAATTCTTGTAAATATAGACTGCAAAATCCTGGTACACCTTTTTAGTGTAAAACAATTCACTGAGAAATATTAATTCTCTCATATTAATGAGGGGGGAAAGGGCACTGAAGAAGAGAAAACAGTTTTTAAACTAATTTAATAAACTACTAAGATTTAAAATAAGTGATAACATAAATACAGAATAAATAGTTAAGAGGTATATTAATTAAGCAATTAGATTGACAGCATCGTTTTATGAGCATTTAGGTATACTGCTCTAAAAAAAAGTATTCAATTACTCTTAAAAATAATCTTTGAAATGATTCATTTCTAGAAGCTTCTAAAAAATGATATACACTAAAGTATTTCTTTTGCAATATATTTATATAATAAGATTTAAAAGTATTAAAAATAGATATTTCTGCACATAAGCAAGAATTAAATATTAATACAACTGAAAAATAATATGCTGCACCCATAAATTTTTAAAACATCAGGAAAGTTTTATTGATATGCAACACTGAACAAGTATTCCACTAATACAGAATATAAAATTGTACAAGATTTTAGAACTTTGGAAAAAGAAATAATTCACTGAAAGAAAAATATCACTATCTTTTTAATATGAATAACTAACTTACTGAAATAATTTTAATGGAACCAAGACTAAATGTATCCTTTTGCTTGGGGGTTGAGGATTCAGAACCTTCAGAAGAAACCTGATTTTCAAGCAAATACTTTTGCTGTTCTTTATGCTTATAAAATAAAGCAGCTTCATAATTCATGTAAGCCCATGCATGAGCAACCTGATTGTAAAATATAAAAAGTATAAAGATTTAGAAAATTCCATATGTTTTACAACACAAAACAACATATATACATTTAAGAATATATATATATATATATATATATATTCTTAAA
>KK114864.1:73351-160256 GCA_000611955.2 Stegodyphus mimosarum | reverse complement strand
AATTTACTTTGATTTATTACATATGCTCACAATTGAAGAGCCGTCAACCAGGCATCATTTTTCAGAAGGACGGCATGCCATCCCACTCGGCATTGTGTACTTATAGTTTTCTCAACAGAACATTCCCTAATAACTAGATTAGGAAGGATGGACCCATTCCATGGCCATTCGCTTCACAAAACTCTTTTGGATTTCTTTCTGTGAAGCTAAAGACACTGTTTACCATTCAAAAGAGTCAAACATTGCAAATCTGAAGATCAGAATCAGCAGTGCCATTGCAACCACTGATCCCGCCATCCTGTATCGTACATATCGGTTTGATATTTTGCACACAACCACTGATGCGCATGTCAAGGTTATGTAACTTCTGTCACTTCTCACAAAAATTTTGAGCCTTGCTTGTGAAAGTGTGACTATGTACTGTAATCAGGGTTGCCACTCAAACAGGAGAATGAGATTTCCTGACTTTTCCAGGTGTATTTTAAGAAAATTCCAGTCTATCTGCATAATGGATTTATGCACTTTGGCTATGCTAAGAGGTAAACTAATTATGGTACCTCTTGAAAACACAAAAATTTGCCAATTAGATATGACTTATATATTATCCTCAAAGATTACTATTATAACTATAATAGGAGCTGCTTTCTTCACTGAAGAATTGAGATCAGACTCTGCTCAACGTGGATAAAAAATGTCTTTTTTTTTTTGCTGACATTTTGCAGCTAAACGAAAGAAAGAAGTCTGTTTAATATTTTTTAATAAATTCAGGTATTTTATATTTATTCAGCTGAATACGTATAAGCAAAAAATATGTGCACTGAATTTCGTGATGTTATGTCATCATACTGCTAGAATTAGTTTCCGGATTATGCCAGAGAAAAT
Organism: Stegodyphus mimosarum; assembly: GCA_000611955.2. Lineage (NCBI taxonomy): Eukaryota > Metazoa > Arthropoda > Arachnida > Araneae > Eresidae > Stegodyphus > Stegodyphus mimosarum. Next base: position 159,374 of record KK114864.1, on the reverse strand, counting down.
TTCCTGAAATTTGAAAGTATTATTTACTAATAATAAATAAATTTAAGGGGAAGAAGCAACATTAAATGATATGAATAATATTAAAATAATTAAAAAACTGAATTACAATAATCAACGATATCCTGGTGAGTATAGTTATATTAAATGGTTAGCCTAGATGACTGATTACTATTTTTTTATTTTACTGCAAAATGACAAATAAGGCATTCCTTAAAAAGAAAAAAAAAAGTATTTAAAAGATTTTGCAGCAAAATCCTACTATACGCTACGGTCTTGGCATGATTTTGAAAATTGTCACCAACACCAAAATGGCCTGCTTGTTGCTCATCATAATGTCGCCATATCCCGTGTGTGCCGTACACCGAAGGCTATTCTAACCTCCATGATACCGCTATACTAGGATTAAACCGATTTTGTTTGATATCAAGAATACGTATTTTCTTCATTCAACATGCGCATGTGAGTATACTGGGAATCAAAGTTGCTGGAAACTTGCTTTGCCTTTCTAAAAGACAATCTCTTTGGAGCTGTGAAAATTGGCTCTATGCTAGCTGTCCGAGTGACGCTAGCGTACGCTAAGAAAATGACCGGCTTCCAACGTTGGCGCAAAACTCGCTTTTTTGGGGATGAAATTCCCTGACTTTTCCAGATTTAGACTAAAATATTTGAATTTGCTGACTTTTTTGGTCAATTTTCGAATTCCCCGACTTTTTCTGGTTTTCCAGGTAGCGTGACAACCCTGTGTAATTTATAGATAGCATCTGATTATTATCAGAGTATAGTTTGTAGTAGTTTTTATATGATTTTGAAACATGTATAGCTTCTCTACTCATATGAAAATAAAATTAGTACTATAATTCTTGGATAAGATAGCTTGAAAGATTAAGCATTAGAATATGCTAATGTTATGGGTTAACTTAGGATTAAATTCTGAAACTAGTTTTATAGAGAATAAAAATCCTCTATCATTTGGACTGGTATGTGCATATATCAGAAGAAATGTTTATGCACAATGTTAAAAATCATAAAATGTGCTCTTTTAATGTCTTCATTTAAATGCATTTTTTATGTCAAAAAATTACCAGAAATTTAAAAAAAATCATCATTACTTATTTACTAATCAGTTAAACTGATTTAAAGTATTAATTCAAAGTGGAATATTGTTTGCTAGTTTTTAGCTGCTGTAATTATGATTAAATCTCATTTGGGCAATCACTCATCAATTTTTTTAACATTAATTTCATTTTTGTATGAATAATCTCTTATTTTCTGTTAAAAGAATTCAGTCAAATGATTTCCCTTTTCCCATTAATTCTATTTTTTTCATATGATACTCAAGGAAAATTTCTTCTTGTAGATATTCTTAAGCCAGTTATCATAATTTCTTTCTTTATTCTTTCATTCTGCTCTAATCAGAATAATACTTTATTATTTAGATATACTGCTAAATAACTTTATTTTTTACCGTCAAATAATTATGTCTTTATTTACAACTCAATTCTTTCCCAATTTGCAAAATTAATGTATAGTTTCATTTAATTTCATTATAATTCTCTCCTATTTTTATTGGTATTTGACTTTTCTTAACGTTAAAACTGTTGCTGTTGCTTATGCTCACTTGTCACAATTCTGATGGACAGAACCCCGGGGAGATGGGTCTGAGGGTCTCCCACTCATCTTCCCTTTCACCAAATCACACGAGAGGATTTTTGGCTTGCTGCATATTTAAAGTGCCACCATGCCGCACCGACACTATACACTAACAAACATCCACGCCTTCTCCGAGATTCGAACACAGGCCTTTCGGCACAGTAGTCAGCAATGCTAACCACTATACAAATTGGTTAGCATGTTAAATCTACACTAATTTGGGAAAGGGGGTGTATTTCTTGCTTATGCTCACTCAACTTTCATTTTCTTTCTTTACAATATCCTTACAGAGCAGATTTTAATGCACTTGGTGTAATTACATAAAAATTTTTATTTTGCTGTATAATATTTTCCACTATAAATACAAGATTAAACACACATACACATATATATAAATATATAATAACTCTTTTAGAATTCAGAATAACATATTTACTTTGACAAAAGTTTAGTAATTTCAAGTGATGGACTTCCATTGTTCATGTTCTTAAATTCTTGTGATGCAAGAGATACATTGACAAAATGTTGTAGATGATGAAATGCACTTTGCTAAAAAATAACAAACATAAATTTACAAATAATGGCTATTTCCCATTTTTTCAAATTAACAAAGCAAAATAATGGCATCTAATAGACAGAAAAAATTATATATGACAAGAGACTGTGAAAGCTTAAAGATTGTTAGAAATTTTAGAGACTGACAAGAACTGTAAAAAGTTAAATCTTACAGTTAGCAAGCGTAACATTTTTAGATTTGACTTTAACTGGAAATATGATGATCATTTCTTAGAAAATGCATGAATTAATTCTTCTGATGGCATAGAAAACAACTTTTTCATCGAATTTCACTTTCACAATAGTTAGCAGTACTTGTGTTTTTCCCGCTATTATTTTGAAGTTGCTGTGTCTCTAAGAAGGAAAAAAGAGGCTAACTTTAAAAGTGAAAAACCTGCATCAGAATAAGAAAATTATGATATAAATATGCAATGAAGAGCAACTCAATCAAGTGCATATGAATATATGCCTGTTGTCATGAGGATACATATATATATATATATGAAAGTTTAAAGATTAAAAAGATTTTCAACCACACACATACATATATATATATTATATGTGTGTATATATGTATGTGTGTGTGTATGTATAATTTGCTAATAACTCCTCGCTTTGCTTCCACCTTGCTAATAACGCCTCGCTTTGCTTCCACCTTGCTAATAACGCCTCGCTTTGCTTCCCTGTCTAAAGTGCCTGCGTCGTAATTCTAAGAATCAATGTAAATAGATATTTATCATCTTTCATTATGATTGAATCATAATAAAATCCAATACATTTCTAGGATTTAATCATAATGAAAGATGATAAACTGTTATTTACATTGATACTTAGAATAAAGGCACATGCACTTTAGATGAGGAAGCAAAACAAGGAGTTATTAGCAAGGTGGAAGCTAACAGAAGGGAATGATGTCCATGGTCTTTTAAGTTGATTCATTTGTGAAATGACAAACAAGCAAATGATCAAATTTGGAAAGCCAGAATCAAAGAAGGTCAGATCTGTAAAACCAAAAACCAGAATGCTACTGAATTCATTCTCTGAAGCTTAAAGAACTATCTATTGCGTATTTAGCTTGAAGCATAAAGAGTTACAGAATGTAAAAATTGATGAACGGTCAGTAGCCTGTTCTGCAAGACGGTGATACACTGAATTCAAAAATAAATCTGGTCAGTTATGTTTGATGCCCATCAAACTGAATTATGATTGATTTTCATAACAGTTCTTTACCACACAACTCAATTACTTTTACCCAGTTTTGTGTTGAACATTATGTGATAATGACAATGTATTTCTTCCACTTGAAAGATTTAGCTATAGCATATTATGTTCTACTGCCAAAACTCAAAATGCAGCAAGACAAAAATCAATGAAGAGAAGATAAATGAGTATATTCCAGTTATTCAAAGGATAATTGTATACTTGTTTGCTAAAAATTTACCCCATTAATTCTTAAGAACAATTATCATTATCGTTGTTGTTGTTTCAGTTTAAATTTAATCTCGTCTTGCATAAATTCACAAACATGGCTACATTTATTTAATCAAGTCTCCCCACCCAACAAGAGCTTGGTTGAATCAATCTTTATTATTCTAATAACTTTTTTTAATTCCGTTCTTTAAAATATTCTGTATTTAAAAAAAAAAATTGCTTGTCGACCCCCAGGGATGGTCATCTGAATATAGTTAGCCCAGGCAAACCTGGTTACCAATGGGGCCACAAGGAGGCCTATGTTGGATTAGGACAAAAGAGGCTAAGTGATGCATGACACTGTCCCGTAGCTATACCCACTCTCAGAAGGTCATATCAAACCTCGGGTCTCCTTCCATAAAATGGTTGGTTCCGGAAATCTGACCCTTTCGCCCTCGAGGGAGTAAGTAGAACCATCCCAGCCAGGTGTCTGTCATCAGCTGGCTGCCTCATCATTGTGGGTAATTTGAATTATCTTAAAAATTTGACTCTTTCTGTTAATAAGACAGAATAGTAGGGTCAGAGGCTGCGAAATCTGCAAGTGAGATGGCTGTTGCATGACAAGAGATTAGTTTCTGCTTGAAAAAATCCAAGCTTCATTGCTCAAAACTGTTTGCACTTTTTGGGTTTATTACTTAATGATATGAATTTATTACCACTTTTTAAAATTCATTTTATGTTTCATTATTTATTGTTTCATGAGGATAATATATACATACATATGTATATACCAGTACATGTACATCTATACATATATGTGTTTTAACACATATATACATACACACATATTTATACATATGTAATAAAAATTGCAATACAAATAATAATATGAAAACATACAGAGCAATATAACAAAACCATAAGTATAAATGGTTGCATTTATATATAAGTAGATATGAAATGTAAATTGAGCAGCATTCAAAGCAGGTTTTTTTATGCTATAGTTTATTAAAAAACTTTAAAAAATAAATAGAAGTTAAAATGCCATGTAAATCAATAAAAGAAACAATGGGAATAGCATATTACAAGCCTGAACCATAACAAAAATAAAACAATAAAAAGTTATTAGAATTTGCAAGCCTGAACCATAACAAAAATTTAATCTATCTCGGCCATTTTAAATCTATGACTTATTCCAAAATTTAGCTGCAGCTTTTAGCACAATTAGAGCATAATTTGTTGTTTTTGATTTAAAAAATTTTTCTTTAGATATTTTTCATGGTATGGGTGTATGTGCTCTTCTGCTAAAAAAAATCACTGAAAAATCATGTCATACATATGAAACTTGCAACACCTGAATTTTTCTTTTAGAAGGCATTAGCATACTCTCTTTAAAGTAAATGTTCAGTGTAAATGAAATCTCATGCAGCAAATTTTATAATTTTATGATATAAGTTAGAGTGGAAACAGAATTGAAGCATCTTTCAACTACTTAGCACAATGCATTTAGTGAAAAGGGTTTTGAGCAATGAAGCTTCGATTTTTTCAAGCAGAAACTAATCTCTGTCATGCAACAGCCTCTGACCCTACTATTCTGTCTTATTAACAGAGTCAAATTTTTCAGATAATTCAAATTACCCACAATGATGAGGCAGCCAGCTGATGACAGACACCTGGCTGGGGTGGTTCTACTCCTTCGAGGTTGGGAAAGGTCGGATTTCTGGAACTAACCATTTCATGGGAGGAGATCCGGGATTTGATATGGACCTTCTGAGAGTGTGTATAGCTATGGGACAGTGATGCACACCCCATAGCCTCCCTGTCCTAATCCGACAGAGGCCTCCTCGTGGTCCCATTGGTAACCAGGTTTGCCTGGGCTGACTATGTTTGGATGACCATCCTTGGGAGTCGAATGGACTGACCATCTCAGTGTATTGGCTAGATCAATATCTAGACAGCTTTGACTTTCGGGGTAAATAAACTGTCTTCATAGGACTACAGCCATCGTTTATTCAATGGCAAGTTCAGGCTTGGCAGGGGCCATACTGGTACTGTCTTGTCTGCCCCTTGGTTGTGGGGACGTTACATGGTTTGATATCAAAGGTTGTCCTTGAGGGTTTGGCTCCCCTTAGTCAGCACTGGGAGATGGTCGATGTCAAACTCTGTACTTTTGAAACATGGTGGTTAGCCGTGCACCACTGACTTGTGATTCAAAACCCAGACATTGCAAAACCAAAATTGTCCTCCTGGGTTGACCAAGAGAGATTTATGCCCCCTTGGACCACCTCTACAGGTTGAGGCAATTAACCATGTAAGGCTGCCTCAAGCAAAGCCAAGTCTGAGTGCCCCTTCCTCCTAGTACACTGATCAGATATCAAAAGAGGAATTCTTCTCATGCATCCAGGAATGTCAGAAGCACTGAACCAAGTGTATTAACAAGCTTTTATCAAAAAACTGTATTTTTTATTGAAGAATTTGCTTTTCTTGGTATTACAAATCCCGATAGTAAGAACATTCTTTTCTTTCTTTAGAAAAAGTGTAAAAAAATATAAATCAAGGAACAGTGATTTAAAAATTACAAATTCCATAAAAATAACTTATGCATTTGCTCTCTTTTGCCACGCAATATATTTAAAGATTTCTTAAGTGCATCTTTAATTACAATCAATATAGAGTAATAAAAATTAATCTTTTTTCATTTATTTCACAGTGTTTTCTGTAAAATATAAGAAAATAACTGATTTATTATAGAAAACAATGAATAAAAAATAACAAAAGGGGAAAGCATTAATTTATAAATATTGCCAGACTCTGTAACAAGAATGACTTATTAAATTAGACAAATGACTTATTAAATTAAAGGATGACTTATTAAATGATCCATTTCATCTAAAATTGAAAACTGTGCAGAATAAATACACATTCTCAATTATTTATAAATTAAGGTTTTATAAATCATTAAAATCAGGAGATAATTTTAAATAACATGTTATTAACACCTACCATTAATATACACAAAAGAACAAACGGAACATGGAATTTTTCAAAACAATTACAGTTTAGGGAGTTCAAACAGTATAATAGTTAAGGTCTGCAGCTTGTGTCGAACTAATTATTTTCCCCATATCGTCGGTAGAGGGCATTGTTCATGATATTCATTCATTAAAAGGTAGAAAAATAGATTACAACTAATACATACCTTTTGATTACTCTTCCACATATGCTTAATATAAGCAAATGTAACTTGTGGGTACGTACAAGGCAAAGGCAAGTCAGGTCTTGTAGAAGGGTCTACTCCAAGCAGCATGACTAGTGTTCGATTTGAAAGAGCCTAAACAGAAATATACATGAAGGTAATATATAAATTATTAATTCTTCTAGATGTAATAGAAAAATTATTAAATTATTGTTCACTACTCGTAATTATATACAGTTAATATCAATAAAAAGTTACAAAAATAAGAATAATCAATGTTCAATTAAATTTAAATAATCATTTTTCATTAAAAGCTTGTAATAAGTAAAGTTAGAGACAACACAAGATATATTATTTTCATGTTAAATTATTATTATTTTTTAAATTTTACTTTTATGCTAATTTAATGTTAGCAGTAAATGTAATTAATGTAATGTAATTAATGTTGCAGTAAAAGATTACAAAGCTGTCAAAACTCAAAAAATAATTTTCCTCTTTCATATTGAAGTAAGCTACCATACCCTGCTGCTTATCACATTTAAAGCTGCTACATATTTTACATTACTACATGTAAACACACATTTAAAGCTGCTACATTAAATGCATATTTTGCCTAAGTCACTACACTTGTAACCATAACTGAAGATTAATCCTGTACTGTCTTAACTCATTCTCTATATCATCTGGGAGTTGGTTTGAAACTTGGTGGGATTCAATTTCATGAGACCATTTTGACTAGAAAAATACTGAGAAGAAAAATACTGAGAATCTGGTTCTCATCAAGCAATTAGCCCTGAAGACCACCAATGAGATTCCACAATCTTCCTTAAAGATATACACTGATAGCAGTAGAGGAGATGAGGGAATTTCTGGCAGTAGAGTGTTCATTCCACCGGTTCTCTGGAATTTAAGATAAGAAATCCCAACTTTTGTTCAGTTTTTAGATCAGAGCTTATTGCTGTCAGGAGAAGCTTACGGTATGTGTACCAAATTGAGAAACAATTACATGATGTCTGGATTCTAACTAATAGTCATGCTTCAATTCAACACTTATCTAATTGGAAATGCCATGGAAGGGGAGGGCCCTTGTGAGGCTCTCAGATATAGCAAAATCTATTAGGAAGGTTGAATTAAACCAACTTGGAAGGATTCCTCCTAATCACCTGTGGTATTTTGGAACAAGCCCAAACGAGTCCTTTCAGTTATCAGCTAGAAAATATCAGATGGCCTTCTCGCACTTTATAAGTGGCCATATTAGAGCACTCACATTTCAGCAGGGACAGAAGTTCTTCCCTGAGTGTCATTGGTGTAAGGCTGACATGTTCACCCCGGCCCAAATTTTAGCTTCCATAGATTTTAATAAAGATGAAGTCCTTCAGATCTTCTATTGCTTTTAGACTTTTCAGATATTTTTGGATTTATGGAGATTGTCTAGCTTTGCTGGACAATCTGAGGTTAGTAACAACAACAACTGTTTTAACCGAGGAAGAGTGCAATACTTGGAACTTCTGCTATCTTCTGTTAATGCAACAGCAGTTAAAATGAGTGCAACTCATAATACATTTTTAGTGTGAAATTTTGACAAAAAAGGTAAGGTAGATTTTATGATTTGGCAACTGATAAAAGATAAAGAAACAGCCATTAAATTCTATCAGGAAAAGAAATTAGTTAAGTTTCTCATTATCATTTCAAGCAACATTCCACACTAACATTACTATAACACATTTAATACACATCTCTATATAAAAAAGGGGGGAAGAAATTAATTGCTTTTGCATGCTTTTTCAGTGCACTCCCTCTACTTCTTTTTTTAACCTAAATCTATTTACAATAATGTTCATCCAAATTCAAAGACTTTTGTTGTTCTACTGTGTAAAATAGCAAGCTATACTCTAATGGGGGAGGGTAAATATGATTAGGTACTAAATATATGAATAATGTTTTGATATAAATGGTTTATGCACGTAACAGTAAGCATTAAATAATGGCCAGCATAAATTTGCATATCGATGATTTTCTCTCTCAGTGCCAAAAGCCAAAGTATAAAAGCTATATTTCTAGGTGTTGATTGCTGCAAAAATAACAGATAGTAGACCATCAGCTAATAGATGGCATTCAGGTAACCTTCAAGCAGCAATCCAGAAGGAAAAGCATTAGTCACAAGCAGCCAGTCCATCAAATAGAACAAAGAATGATCACCCAAATACCTATCTGTTATGATTTTCCTCCTGTTAAGTTTTCATAATACTATTAGTAATACAGAAATTAAATTACTGACTGAAGAAGTTATTTTTTCCATGACATTCATTACTTAAAGTCAGATCATTCTAAGGAAGTTTTAAGCTAATTTAATTTTAAGGAAAAGAACAAGATATAATTAATGAGTAATATGTAAATTCTAAATTATAACATCAAAAATAATAAGCATCAGGAGTTTTGATAAATGAACCTATAAATTATTAAATAAAAACCTACCAGACGCCCGGCTCGTCTACAGAGACTTGCATATTTTAACCATGATCTCATATCTTCTTGAGGGCTAACAACCAAAGAATGGACTTGCATAATTTTTTGCCAATCTTCAACAATTTTTTGACATCCCTTTCAAAAAAATGATAATAAATAAATAATAAAAACTTACAAAAACCAACAAACTGTTATAGATACAACTTTAACAATAATTAGGCAAACATGAAAAGAGAAATATGACTGGAATGATACATAAAAAGAAAAATACTTTTTATTACAAAGCTATTATATATGATTGAAGATTCTTCTAAGACAGCATAACTGTAAGTTACAAGCCCAGATGTGTGGTGTAGAACAATAAAAAACAGAGATTTCCCCCCCCCCCCAAATCTATCCACAAATCAGATTTCAAAACTATTCTTCACTGTTAAAATAATGTCAATGAACATAATTTTTATAATGCAATTTAACAGTACTTATCAATAAAAATGCACCCATTTTTAACTACTGAACAGCCAAACAATTTGCATTTAAAAATTCATAAACATTTCAAGATTATATTAAAATCATAAATTTCTTGCTGCTCAATATTATTACAATAAAATACTCACAAAATTTCCATACATTCATTGAAATCTTTTATTATTCTAACAGCATTAAATGAAAATTATTCATATTTATTTAATTTATGATTTATTCCCTACAAATTTTGAAAATAAAATACACTAAAACTATATTACATTGGTATTACCTGACTGATACAATTTTATTTAGGATACATCTCGAATATATTTTTACTAAAGTTATAAATAAAATAAAAATTAATGCACTTTGAAAAGTTTTCTTCATTCATTCAATACTGACCCCACTCTTCCTTTAAATATAGAATGAAGTTCAAATATGACATGGACAAAATGCAAACAATTCACACTGTATGTTTTTCTACAATTAATCTGCACCTTATGGTTATTGTAATGGTCATGGAAAGGGTAATAATAATGAAATGATAAATATAGATTAATAATAATGAAATGATAAACATGGATTAATAATAATGAAATGAAAAACATGCAATATTTTACTCAGCGCCTAGAATTCACTTTATGAGATACATACCTGAAGCCTATCCCACCATTTCTGCTTGATTCCATCTCGTCGTTCAGGTATCAACTTATACTGAATTACTTCCTCTAGTTCAGACATCATTTGAACATGAACCATAGCCTAAGATAAAAATATAACAAATAAAGAAAAACACACAAAATTCGGCAAAATTATTAAAGAAATTTTTAAAAAATTTAAATCCTATATTTGAAATGCTATTTGATAAACACATTACAAAGTCATTAAACACAGGAATTTGGTTTTCAGGTAGAAATTTATAGTAAGATGTGCACACAGAAAAATTTGGAAACTGTATTAATAATAAAAACGTTCATAGAAAATTAACAATTTAATTTTTTATAATAAATATATATAGAGATATATATTTTACATTACATTTTTGTCAGGTTCTGCAAAAGTTAAACGTAATTGTTTTAAACATTAAAAAAAAAAAAACTCACACCATAAGCTCGACTGTAACTCTCACCGGCAAGAGCTGTTAACTCAGTGTCAAGAAGGTCCCGAGCTTTATCTATAAACTATAATAAAAAAAGCATATTACAAAAATGCTTTTTGCAGAAACAGCAGCATAAATACTTTTGTTTTATAAATACTTCAATTTTTAGAGGAATAAAAAAGGAGTTAAAGATAGATTTATTTAATTTTTTATTACCCCCCCTCCCAAAAAAATACCAAAATTTAAGGCACAGTTTTATTTTATGATTTTTGTTTCCTTCATAGATATGGCTGCAGCCAGATGATGGATTACTTAATAGTTAATACAGTTTTCTTCTTCAGTTAAGTTTGATAGACAAGGGTTTGTTTTAAATGTGAGAGATGTGAAAAATATGATATGCCTTCCCTAGGATTTGAACCTGGACCTCATGAATACATGCCGAATGTGCTACCGTTACACTACGAAGGCATGCAGAAAGGAGGGAGAAAATACCTTATATACTCCCCCTTTTAAAGAGCGACTGGGGATTAGGGAACCCAATCGCCAAACCCTGGTGGTGAAGAATCACCAACCACCACCTTTTAGTTCGAGTGCCACTGTAGAGTCATTAGGGTTTTTGAAGCAGGAGACATGAAAATTATGCAATGCCCTCGTCAGGATTTGAACCTGGAATTCTCAAATATTCGCCACAGTTACAGCATGAAGGCATGGAAAAAATATCTTACAATGTACATGATTTATCACAATGTGACTGCAGACAGATTACAAGAATATAAAATGGGACATTCCTATCTCTAAGGAATAACAATACTCTTCGCATTTCATAGACAACAGTAACAAAATTACCTTAAGAACATGTCAATTCTAGGCATTGCACAGCCAGCTGCATATAAGATAGTAGACATCCACAGTTAAAGAAAGAACATGATTGCCAGCACTTGTGATAGATCTGAATCATCCAAAAATGGAGAATATTTCATTAACTCATATCCTAATTTGACACTAGTGCAATTCGACACTGGTGCAATTCAAGTCACCAATCAACAGATCCACTGCATTTTATAAGGTTTTGAGGATGTTGCCCAAAGTCACATTGTTGAAATCCTTACAGCTCTAGGTAATGTACTGTATCTGAGCCATATTTTGAACCCAATCCTTGAACTGTACATCATTGACACTATGTGATTTGGTCATAACATTTTCAATCATTTATAGTATATGGACATATTGGTAAGTGAAAAACCACATCGAGCTATAGATTAATCATATCAGAAAGCTTTGTACAAGCTAGTAATAATAATATGTTGAAATATACAAAGTTCATAACATAGCTAGATTCTTCTCTGCAGGAAGACATTATAGATCAATTTCAGGCATTTTATCAACACTATATTCATTTGTGGTTATAGTTTGTGTTTACAGGATAATCATAAGTGATACAAAAGTGGTTCAGAAATCATTCTTCTTATTTACTACTATAGACTTCACTGCCTTTGGCAAATAATTAATCAAAATCCTCTTGAGTACTAGTAACAGAAATCATTAATGCCTTGCAATGACATCTGATAAATAAGGCCATATTATACATTGTTAATCACAGGACGGTACCTAGCTTGATAAACTTTGATTAACGCCTTACTGATTTGACATCACACAGATTTCACGTCATATTAACTAGCTGCACTTATTTATTTGAATTAAGGGGAAGGCTACATGTTATTATTTAGATATGGATAATGTTTTAATATCTCATTTTACATTAAAAAGGTGATTATATCCTTGGAGGCCACTATCCTACTTTCATGATTCATCCGAATATTCAACATATATTACCGTTTTGAGTTTTATTTAATAAAATATTTGTATAACAAATTAAACCTTTTGTAATAGCTAATGTTCAAACAAATAATGACATTCTATGTAGAAGGAATTACATACTGTAACAGCTTTAAATATTGTTTTTAATCTTTAGTACAATTTAAATAGATGAACATTAATATATATCTGAATGGCAACGTTTTAAACGGATGAAGAATGTAATTATATTTATTTTAAAATAGGTAGAATTTGTTTTCTCTTCTTGCTTGTATGTCGCCATTTTAAGGGTTAAATAAAGTTTTTGCTGTGTTCCATCAATGGAGTTTGCTTCATTTGGGAAAGAAGTATCACAATATAGTAGAAAGTCTGAAATTTGAATGTCCAACATACAGAATGATCTAGGTACCTCTTTAAATTCTAAAAAACTTTTTGCCCCTAAATTCTACTGCTCAGTGCCTTTCCTAAATTCTAAAAATTCCAACATCCCTAATTTTTGCTACTTTGCACTCCTTTATATTTTAAACTTTTTCGACACCTAAATTCCGACACCCAATGAGGCTGCACTGGTTGTACTTACTTTGATGCCATAACAATGGGAGTTAGCATTTTCCTATCTGACCTAAATACCGAGCCCCAGTGTTCCTGTATCCATAAGTCATCATCTTACTAAATTTAAACTGATTACCTAAAATCCAGAAATTTCCAAAATCTGGAATTGTGCGATGATCCCAGAAGTGCGAATGATCCCAAAGTGCCGATAATTTCAGACCTCAAACTTTGTACTGTAGTATGTTTTCTCATTAATTAATAATCCAATGAAAACAGATTCATACTAGTAGTTGTGTGACTGTACATTGAATTCTTAAAATTTGTGTCTTTAAATATCTTAAGTCTCATTGTTGGCATTTTCATGACCAAATTAGTTTTGCATTGTTATTCTCATGCTATGCTTCTTTCCCAAAATTTTGCCTTTTATGTGTTGCTTATTAACATGCCTGTGTAAAAATCAAATGAATATATGACTATGTCTAATAGCAGCATGACTTTGGAAAATAATGCTAATGTTCTTCAACACTAAAGATATTTAATAGGCTATTTAATTCTAATATATTTAAATTAATTTTTAAAATACCTCTAAGTGTTTTCAATGACTAGCAAATAAATGATAATCTGTTTGATACAACAAGCAATTTTCAGTTATGCAGATTTGTTCTTACTCTCGAACGTTTAAAATAGTACTTGCGCTTACTATCCAGTTATTTTATTCATAATTTGATTGAAAGATTTCTAGTTTTAATTTAAAATTTTAAGAAAAGCTAAAATTTGCTTAGTAGTAGTTCATTATTTGCATGTTTTAGGGCAGGAAGGACAGACTTTATGTTTTGTAAACATATACGTCACATGTACAAGAAAATAGAAATTTTTTTTCATTATTGCAACAATCAAGTCAAATAATGGCATATACAGTTAAAGCACAAACTAGCTTAAACTACAGTTCTTATTTAGAAATATTAATAAACTATCAATTTAATTCATAACATCAAATATAGCTACTGATGATGATTATGACGCTTAAATTGTACTTCAGTTATACAACTATCCTTTATTTTAAAGAAGATAGAATTATTTTTTAAATAATTTCATAGCATTTAAAAAACATCTACTAAGAAATGCAAAAACTTTAAAATGCTGATATATTATTATTAAAAAACCAATGATTATATGGTACACAATTTTCTTTTGCTTACGTTAAAAAATTGCTAATTTTATGGTTATTAAGTTTTTAAAAAATATATAAAAAAAACAGCTAAAATGTGATTTTTTAGGAGGAAAGTTTTTTTTCTGCTTCATATTTTTTAGCCTAACAACTAAGCACAAATTATAAAATACCACCAGTTTATTATCTAAACAAACTTTCTTCAAAACAATAAGTAATAATAATTTCATGGAATTGTTTAAGGATTAGAATGATGAAGTACATAACACGAATTAAATATTTATTTAATATAAAAAGAATTTAGAGTTGTTTAGATTATGGCAAAAACATTTAGGCTATTTGTGAAAGAGAAGGAATGCCTTTTAACGGAAACTCATTTGTATTCATACTACACATCGGGACAACCATGAAATCCCCATGGAAACAGCCTGTTTGAACCCATGTTGATCTACCAGTTTTCAGCAACTTAACTGCTCAGCCACTGATGTATAATACAGAAAGTTATGGACAACACATTTTGCAAACACAATATTTAAAGTAACATACATTTTTCATTTTTAAAGCTTTGTTATGCATATAGTTGAACTAAAAATTTATACTGTGGTGTTACATTTTAAAATGTTAATCTGTTCAATACTTTTCCTTTATTTCTAATAATATGAGTCACTTTCAAACACATCAGTTTTTGTTCTAAAATTAACTTATCCCATTTAGAATGTTTATTAAGAATATTCTTATTTAGTAAGTAAATGCAAAATTTATGAAGAGAAAAGTAATAACAATACTCCGCTTAATCCATGGCATTCACTCTCTACTTGAATTCCTAATATTGGAAAATTTAAAATGAGTACTAACAAGTCTCGCATATAATCTCCTCAATGAATTTAACTACTATTAAAAACTTCTTTAATACTTCATAAATACAGCAGCAAACCTGTTGTGCAAGATGAAATTCTGAACGATGTATTGAGAGGATGGCTTGGTAAAAAGCACTGTCTGTCGTACCCCGAGGAATGACACGAGTGTACTCTTCCATACTTTCCCAATGTCCTAGATGAAAAAAGAATTATCATAACATTTTAATTTTAAATCAAATAATTATACTAGTTTATTAATAATAGAAAGCATTAAGACATTTTTTAAAAATGAATTTACTAAAATACTACAGAAAAATTTTTTCCTTGAACAGTGATACAAATAAGAAATTTTAAAAATATATTCTAAAACAATCATGAATGCAAGCGAGAAGACAGCAGAGCACAAAATTAAAAAATTTTTACTTTATAATTTTCGCATAAAAATTTTACTCGACAGAAAAAGGCAAAAAAGGAAGAAAAAGAAAGTAACAATCAAATTTGAATTTCTTGTTAATTTATTTGAAATTCCCTTTAAAGTAATTACCCATCACTGTTTAATTCTTTAGAAATGGCAAAATATTTTTTTAAATAAATAAAATTATAGAAATAGAGAATTTTAATAATTCAGGCATTCTAATATGCGGATGACTTTTGAGAATTCTGAATTAAAAAAATGTAATCTAAAAACTAATTTCTCCCCAAAAAAATGTAATCTAACAACTAATTATAATTTAACATCTTGAAATATTTCTCATTAAAGTTTTAAAAAGTTAGAAAATATTTTTAAAATATAAAAATACAATTAAAAAGAAATTATAATTTGATCTTGGAATGCAGATTTCAGCTTAACAGCTGAAACAATTTTAAGCTGAGTTACAACAGCCCTACTAGTTTAAGAATTAGTCATCGAGAAATTTATGATACAGGTCATTAAATCTACTGTTTAAAAAGGCAAAGCTCTTCCACTTGCATAGTGTGAAAAAATTTTCTATAATATTTTTTATCAAAAAATTAAAACCACTTGAAAACTTGTGCATTTATTAAAGAAAATGCTATTCTTTGAGATGCAAGATCACTAGATCACTTGTGCACAAGACATGCAGCAAATATCTCTCCCGAGTGGAAGTACTTTGTAGAATCATTATTATGTTTTTTTTTAAAAGCAAGGGACATGAAAAATGAGCAAATCCCTCGCCAGGGCTCAAACCTGGACTCTTGAACACACATCAAGCATGCTAGCTTTATACCACAAAGTCATGTGGAAAGGAAGGAAAAAATACCTTATAATTTTCTGTTTTTCCAGGACTGAAAACAAACACCTTTAAAAAAGTTTCTTCAATGTATTTAATAAGAATGGTTACACAAGGATTTATAGAAACTAAATACTTCAAATGTATGGCTCATATTTTCAAAGGAACAAAAATACAGAACATCGTTATCAAAAAGCAGATTTTTTTAAACTACTTTTCATTGGTATAACTATTGCAAAACACGTATTAAATACAAAATAAAAATCAATCAAGAAATACAACCAAAAACTGCATTGCATATAACTTCAAGTTTATAAATGGAAAATCTTTTAAGGTTTTTTAATACTGCATATTTAAAACAATGAAGTACCAAGTGAATAGGTGCACAATTACCTAAGCCCCAAGCTGCAGCAGCTGCAATTGGTGCCATCTTTGGGCGGTAAGCTTCGCCAATATTAGTCCAAGTTTCACTGGATAACTGATATAATTGAGACCTTAAATTAAATTAAAATAATTCTACATTATGATGATGATAAAATATTTTACATTAAAATCTGTAATAACCACTTCCCAAAAATTACATACTTGTATGAAATGAATACCCTGAACTTCAAACCATATATTAGTCTAATGATTTGTTTGAAAGCAATTAACTCCATAGAACTATCAACAATTAACTTATGCCTATTTCTAAATGGGAAGAAGTCATTCTTTTGAAAGGCTGATAATTCTGGTATTTATTCTTTTCCTACCTTCACCTTAATCTTTTATGAAAATCCAACAGTGTGATTTAGTGCCAGAAGTGGATAAGCATGATGTCACAACATAATCATAAGATTTTCATCTTAAATTTACTTAAATACAATTAAGCCTCGATAAACCAGTTTAGCTTTTGTAAAAGAGGAAATAAGTTAACTACTGTACATCCGTTTTTCCTCGCATTTGAAATCTCCATGTTGGGCATCAACAATTATTTTTCATGAAGAGAGTATAACATAAAACAAATCACAACAGAAAAATCTTATTGCAGCCATGACAGTAGGTTAAAGGACAGATAGGTTTCATGATTATAAAATCAACATAAGAAATGGTATGTAGCTAAAAAAAATGCACCAGTATGACAATAATGTAACAGTATGTAGTAAGCATGACAATCAGTCCGAGCAATGAACCTCTGAAAATCAGATAGAGGGCCATCATCTTATCCCTAGACTACCAAAACATGCAGCAGTTTTGTTTACATGCTTTGCTCATTGCTATTTTTATTAATTCTTCAGGAAAATACTTTTTTTATTAAATTCTGTCTGATCTGACTAATGTTTGAATAATTTTGAATGTAATTTGTATTTTATAAAATCCTTCATTACCTGGTGCTCACCACAAAAATTAATGCTAGCATGGTTTTACTGTTTCAACTGTCTATCAGCACTAATGACACTGACACCCAAAATTATCTATATATATATATATACACAAAAACAACAGTTTTTCAAAATGCTGAATAAAATTTAAATAAATTTATTTTGAGAACAACACACATTATCAGAACAAATAAAACATTACAAAATGAAAAACTTGATATGAATGTGTATGAACATAAAACAATATTATGAAACAAATAAAATTTAAATAATGCATAGAAGCAAAATTTTAGAAAATGTAAATGTTTAGAAAACAAATGCAAACTTTTAACATTAATAAGAAATGTGATCTCCCACACCCACATAAAGTAACAACTATCCCGCATTCATCAAAGCCAAAATATTTTTTAACTTCTAGAATTATTTTTAAAGAAAAATTGAGCAAAAATGACAGACTTGCAAAGTCATTATAAAGCATGTACAAGAGTGTGGTAAAAAACATCCTTGTAATATCTCAAATCTGAATACAATTATATGGTTGCCTTTGATATGTTTATTACAGCCCCCTAGCTGTTATACCCATCATATTATTTCAAAAATTTATCACTGGAACAGTATAGTCTTCAAAGAAAAAGGAAAGAGATGTTAGTATGGCATCCAAATGAATGAGAGATTCCAGAGTCCATGACAGGCATTTAGTATTCTACCAAACAGCTATCAGCAAGAATTACTCTTACAAGGATGTTTAATGCTGACTATTTTTAACTTCCCCAGTTATCATATTTGACACGCAAAAACTTTTGCCAACAGTGTGATTTAGTGCCAGAAGTGGATAAGCATGATGTCACAACATAATCATAAGATTTTCATCTTAAATTTACTTAAATACAATTAAGCCTCGATAAACCAGTTTAGCTTTTGTAAAAGAGGAAATAAGTTAACTACTGTACATCCGTTTTTCCTCGCATTTGAAAACAATGATTAAAATTTGGAATCTGACTTAAAAGGAACAGCATGCAGTGAGTATTTTCAAAATTAGGGATCCTGGCATTAGAAAACAATGCATCAATAGGTATAATATGAGACTTTATTTGAAAATGGATAAATTATGACATTTATTCCCTGTCATAATTTTTCATGTTGCTGTCATAATTTTTTATGTTTCATAAAAATTATAACAGGGAATTTAAGTTTTTTATGCTATATCTGTAAGTTGTACATAAATAAATACAGTGTGATCAGTTCCTCCAGAATTCTACAGGAACAACTGATGTAAGTTTGATGTGATCTCATTAACTTTCATGGCCACTGGGATTTCATAATCAGATAAAATGCTTTACTTTCATGGTTTCCTACAAAAACACGTTTGCTTCTGTGACTGAAATGCATCCCTTCCTGAAATCCCACATTATGTTAAATGCAGCCTTTTGACATTCAAGTTGATAATAAATAAGTTTTTATAATTTTTTTAGACAAGGAATTTCTTCTATTCATTTGGTATTTCTATAGCAAATTGCATTTTTTATATGCTGAGCTATCACGAATTTTCACCTATCTGGCAATTTCTGAGCTTCCTGAACAATGAAGTTTTTACTGTATCATAGCATGATTTCATATTCTCAGTACGATGGTTACTTTGTAAAAATAATTCAATTTCTTAAGGAATATGGTCCTCAAAGGCACTGAGACTTCAAACCTAAAAGGAAAATTTCATTGAGTGATGGATCTTCCAAAAGTGTCCATTAAGTTCTCTATGGGATTCAAATAAGTAGTTGGACAGATTATTTGCTCAAATCATTTAATTTTAAGGAATCCACCTACTATAGCTTGAAATTTTACCAAAAAAAAATATTATATGGACTAAAATCCTTGCAAAAGATTTTAAGATCTCAATATCGCTTAGCAGAAGCAGATGCTCAACTGAATATGAGCAAGGAAATACGTCCATTATTCAATACTCCTTCCTACACTATACCACCTGTACTTCCATAACAGCCATATTCTTTATAGTGGAGGAAATGTTTCATAGTCCTGCTTTCTCCCAGACATAACAGCATTTAAAATGAGATTTTAAACTGAGCTTCAATATGTTACTGAATCAATTTTGAATTCTGCTCTGATGTTTTCTGTACTGAATTCAGTCAGGAACCTCTGTGTTGTGATATCAAGGAAATATTAATCACTGACTTTCTGATTTTATACCAGAAAGTAAATCACGAATTAGCAATATGTGTACAAAAAGTCAAAATATATACAAACCACTAGCTTTCTGGTTTTCTGGCCTGTCTCATTAAGCCTTTTATATGCAAACTGCCATAAAATAAAAGTTTCTGTAGTAGCTGTACTCAGCTGCCTAGTAATCAAGCTTTTGCTAGCAATGTTCAATTATTTACAGGGACTGTTTTTCTTCCACAATTTCATCTCAGTTTCCTAGTAACAGTCTCAGAATTTTTAAATTTCTTTCAAAGTACAAAAACAGACTGTTTTCAGCAGTCTTTGATGCACTATGAAATATTTTAAAACTGTGAATTCAACCATTTTATCTTTTCCATAATTTTCTAGCAAGCTTCCAACAGCTTTACACCTCAAAGATTCCTACAAATGATAATTTAATGCTTTAAAAAATTAGAAGCACTGAATTCCTGTCCTCACTTAATAAAATTTGAGGGAAAATATTAACTAGGTCTGCTTTCTGCTCATTACTCCCCCCCCCAAAAAAAAACTTGTTGCATCGTGAAATACCATTATTTTTATGTAGATATGATTATGAAATACTATTATTTTTATGTAGATAAAAACAATTTTGGACACTACATTCTTATTCCTTTAATCTCATTTACTTTATATTGATACATATAATTATTGACTTTGCTAGAGTAGCCAATAATTATTGCCACCCATAATGATCATAGATTAATGGAATAAACTGCTTCCACTTTTTGTAAGCATTCACCATTCATACATAATACATACTATTAAATGGCATATAACATGCACTTTTAAAACAATATGATCAAAATTTATGGGTGCACATTTTAAACAGGATATAAAAATGATAGATTTAAAAACAGGAAAAAGGTGAGCATACAAAAATCAGATTTCTACATGTACCTAAATGCTGTTTGTTTAAAAGAAATGGCATATCTCACGAATTTAAAAATTTTAATTATCAAATAATATGAAAAGTTCGTCATATTCATCTTCATTATATCTTCAGGAACAACACTGAATTCTGTTCCATCTTCATTGTCACTGTTACTCTGATTCATAAATAAATAATCCTCTTCCATTCCATCTTGATTGTTAAATATATTACATTTTTTAAATGACTTTTGAATTATGTCTGGTTTAATTTCATTCCCTGCTGTTATTATATACTCACATGCTATTTCTATACTGGTATGACATATTTGACCTCCTTTTGTAAACGCATTCTAACATTCACATATTCCACAGCCGTTTAATTTTTTTTTTAAATGTTTTATTTATACACACATCTAAAGACTAAACCAATGGTGTTAATCCACCTGTAAAAACAATTTCTTCATATTAACTGTTAAATCCATCTGAGCATGTCCCAAACTAAAAGCCTTTTTGAATTCATCACGGCAGCATGATGCTTTTGCCCAACGATTTTTATCCACAATTTCACACTGTTCTTGTCCATCATAACCTTTCTCATGAGCATGAAAGAAAACAAAATTTGGGAAATTACATCTTGGCATTGTCTTTCTTTTAAAAATAATCATGGATTTTAATTTTGTACCATATGCTACGCAAGCAAGTACTACAGTGAGGTGAGATTTCTCGTGACCTGTTGTTTTTATATGAACCAATTTGTTCCTTTCACATCAATTAATTGTTTTATTTCCTATCATATCATTTATTTTTTGTAAGTAAAAATTTTCAGTAATTTTTGAGGGAGCTTCTTAGCTTAATAAAATACTTCTGAAAACTTATCAATTTGTGGCCCAAACCTTTTGCAAAGCTTTTATTTTTTCTCATAGAATTAAATTATGCCAAGTCATAAAATGACTGCACCACCTCAAATTTGCTTTAAAGTTTTCATTTGCATTCTTTTTTACTCACTTTAAGCCAAATAAACTTGTGCTGTTTCCTGTTACAACAAATCCATTCTGGCAATTTTCTGGGACTCCAGTTTGCAACACTTTCTTCTAGGACAGTCCATTTCGTTACTTTCACACAAAGCACATTTATTCTTTGGTATATTAATTATTGTGATTTAATTTTTTTTTTCTACTCATGTATGGAGCTGTCACCAACACGAAACTCCTTGCTGCGGCATGATTTCTGTTTTCTTCCCCAAACTGAATGACTTTGCATTTGAAACCACCACTGCATTTATTTCATTTGGGAGGAGCCATATTCACTACTAAAAGGAACATTAGATCAAGTGTATTTCAGCTAAAGTGAATGAGATTTACTAAAGCCATTGATATTCATTTCAGTATCATGGCTTCAAATGATTACAGAAGGAGACATTTGACTCCTAATCCTGCAAATTCATTTAAGTTGGAAGTATATTCTTACCACAAATTATGTTCCCCATTTCTCAATATCCTAAAATCTAATTCTTGTGCAATTCTGCAAAGAATTATTTACCCCCTCAAGCATTTCCCCCACACAAATATTGTTCCCCTTATCGCTTGTCAGTTCACATACTATTGTTCAAAAGGCTGGGGAAAATCTTTGAATTAATGGCTAAAAGCTAATGAATGAACTAATGAATAAAAAGTATCACACATCCATCCTTCAGGTTTCTTTGTATAGAAAAAGGTGCATGTTTTATGGGGAATATACATAAAAATTTAAAAAATGTGTTTGAAATTATACATGTGTGTTACATGCCAGAATATATGGTACTTTTATTCAAGTATTTATACTACTGTTAATTCCTAATTATTTAAAGCTGATCTAGTACCACAATGCTAAATGGACTATTATTTTACATTACAAGCAAATCTTAACAAAACGCTAAGTTTGTATGTGTTAGAAATCTTTTATCCCCATTTAAAAGATTGTTAGAAAATCCTTTTATTTTTTTTTCTATTCCAATTTATTTTTATTATTTATTTATTTAAGAAAAATACATTAAGTGGGCCAACTTTTTAAAAAAAGCTATTGTATAATGAAAGGCCATACATTTCTAAGGCAGCATAACTGTAAGTTACAAGCCCAGATGTGTGGTGTAGAACAATTAAAAACAGAGATCCCCCCCTCCCACCAAATCTATCCACAAATCAGATTTGAAAATTATTCTTCACTGTTCGAAAAATGTCAATGAACATAATTTTTATAATGCAATTTAACAGTATTTATCGATAAAAATGCACCCACTTTTAACTATTGAACAGCCAAACACTTTGTAATTTAAAAATTCGTAAACATTTCAAGTTTATATTAAAATCATAAATTTCTTGCTGATCAATTATTATTAGAATAAAATATTCACAAAATTTCCATACATTCATTGAAAATTTTTATCATTCTAACAGCATTAAATGAAAAATGTTCATATTTATTTAAATTATGATTTATTCCCTACAAATTTTGAAAATAAAATACAGTAAAACTATATTACATTCATATTACCTTACTGATACGATTTTATATAGGATACATCTTGAATATATTTTTACTAAAGTTATAAATAAAATGAAAATTAATGTAATGTTGAAAAGCTTTCTTCACTCATTCAATACTGACACCTTTCTTTCTTTAAATCTAGAATAAAGCTCAAATATGACATGGAGAAAATGCCAACAATTCACGCTATATATTTTTCTACAATTAATGTGCACCTTACAGTCATTGTTCAAAACCTGGAAGTTGAATTACTGGCAAACCTAAATATATACTTGCATAAATTGGTTTGTACTTCATGCAGCAGACACAAAAAGAACTTCTGGAAAAACTGATTGATTTTTTAATAATACACATAACACTGAATTTTCCTATTGAAAATATCGCATAATCAACAGCTAGAAATTTTCCAGACAATGTTTTGATAAAATATCAACATATTTTCACTTTCCCCCTTTTTTTTTCAAATATTCTGATTAAAGACATCTTGATATTATTTTTTGTTGTTTCTTAGTTACTGCCATACATAAAAGTTCCACACTATTTTTTTCCATCATATGATATTTTCCATTTCATTCTCATAGTTTATAAATATCTTCACATAAATTTTCTTAGAATTCTAGAAAATCTACCCCCCCCCCCAAAAAAAGTTCATATGAGTTACTATACTTTTTTTTTCATACATTTAGTTCTTTTACGAGATCCCATGTATTTTTTTCTAAATGCTTAGAAATTTTCATAATGTTCAGCTTCAAATAAAGTTTAAACAATAAAACTAAACTGTAAAGACATTTACAAAATTAAACAACTCTGTAATTTAAATTATTCATATGTTATTGCGTTTCATAAATTGTAATATTTAAGACAAATGATAAGACATACAACAAATTGAATTTTATAATTAATGAGTTACTAAGCATTCATGTTGAAATTATATAACAAACATAATTTTTTTTAAGATTAAAACATAAAATTACCATTCCCCCAAGACTTCTAGACATCTCATCTGTCCCATTATTAAATTTGCATCATCTGGCTTTTGCTCACGAGCCTGCTGATAAGCAGCAAGTGCTTTATCCCATTTGTGCAACTTTTCATACCAGCGTTCTTTAACTTTCTGTAAAATATACATACAAAATCAATATGAATATATTTTTTCTTCAATTTCTGAAGCAAATGACTTAATATATAACATGGCCATGATATAATATGTATTTTAACTAAGCTAAATTATATGCAGGCAGACTGGACAAAAATATTAAGTAACAGAAGAAAAGAAATTATTTTAATAAAATATTTCCAAATCCAGCTTACACTTTTTGCTAAATATGCAAAATAATATATATATTTACAAGCATTACAGCACAATACAAGGATTATATAATTATATTATGAGCAATCTTCTGGAAGATACTAAAATTCCAACTTGAAAAGGACCGAGAAGGAAAATTAATCAAGGTTACAGTAATTTATATCAGAGATGGCAAAATGACAGCCTGCAGGCTGCATGCTGTCCACCCAGTAAAATTTTATGGCTCATGGTGTAATTCACAAAATTTATAATTTAATATCTTCTGTTAACACAGTAAAAAACAAGAAATCTGTTTGAACTCTTTTGAATAAAAACAACACAGATAGTCATGGTAGCTGTTAATAGAAGTATGTTGGAGCTGTGATGTCTAGGCTTCTGAATGGTCAAAAAAGCAATAATGACTAGGCTCGAATGATCGCGTTTAACATGCACCATGGGTACAGACAGACAGACTACTTGGTGTCTTTAGTATAGTAAATTTTCACCATGATTATAAAGAAAAATAAAGCTAGTGATAAAAACAGATAATACACTGAAGAAAAGTACTGTTTTATAATTCAAAACTCCAAATTAATATGCTTAATTTGTCAAGAAACTTACATGGTATTTAAAGAATACAATGTGAAAAAATATTACAAAACAAAACATGGTGATTATATGATACTAAAAAAAGAAGCAAATGAAATAAAGCTAACAAAATTTAAATTGTAGTTAAAAGCTCATCTAAAAATGTCAGACCTATAGCAACCATTTAATATTGTTAGAAATGTTATTTTGTTTCATTTGTAACTGCTAAAAAATGAAAAAGCTGTTGCAAAAGCACTTGATAAATATCTTTAAATGCTAGTTTATTTCATCTAACACTATATCATCAAATTACCAACATTTTAAATAAAATTGCTGAAAATCTTCTCGATCTAAATTGAGATTTGAAATATTTCTCTTTGCCATTTGATGAAAGTACAGGTATTTTGGGCACAGCTCAATTTTTAATATTCATTTAGGGAATGAATCATTTCAAGAAGAACATTCCAAAAAGGAGAGGATATTTTTCAGTCAAAAACTGTTTATGTAAAAACAACTGGAAGAGATTCTTTCTGGAGTGTTAGCTGATGTGCAGCAGCAATGACCGATAATAGAGCTCTAAAATTACTAATAAATAAATTAGAACCAAACAAACTTAAAACTGAAAACTTAATGATTATCCACTTACTATCCACATTAACACTATTATTCATTATCAACATTAACACTATTATTCATTAACAAAATTTGTGAGCTCAAATATTACTGATGAATCATGGTACATAAGCAGTCATAAAAACAGTAATTATATTCGATCACGTGCACTTTTGCATCAATAAGTTAAGGAATTTCTAATTAAATGCTAAATCTAGAGAGGCAACTTTTTACAAGGATCAAGTGATAATGAAAACTGCCATAAGTACACTGACAACTTTGGCATCTGTCATCTCTTGGATAGCAGATGCCAAACCAAATCAGCAAATACATACCAAATCAGCTCCATGTTTCGTAGCATATTCTAAAACACCAGCAGCAGCTTCTGTTTGATGTAGTTTATTGTTAATGCTAAAAATATAACATCAAAATTAAAATTAAAAATGAACAAATATTTTATTTTCATACAATCAAATGAAAGGAGACTGCTTACCTTATCAGTGTTTCTAAAATCTCACTAGTAGGACCTTTATGGAATTCATCTTCTTTATAATGCAAAGCCTTAGCATATGCTCTACATTCCATAGCCTTCTCACCAAGTAAAGTTGATCTCAGAGGTAAAGGACCCTTAAAATGATTCAATAGATTTAATATTTCTTTTATTTATGAAATGAATGTACTTTTGTTAGTTTGGATGTGTGGGCATATTATAAATTATTTGCACAATATATTTTAATGATTATAATTCAGATAGCATCAATTTTTACAATTTAATCAAAATACTTCCTTCTGCATTCAGTTCCAGTGATTATAAAATGCAAATATTAAAACGTTATAGTAAATTTTAACAATACCTTTTCACAATGTTCCATGAATTCAGCAAGATTTAGAAGGGTCTGAGTAATTTCAGGAATATTTTGAGTTGTTAAAGCTTGTTCTAAACTTTCAGCTAACTCAGCTTGTTGAGCTTCATGTAATTCAGACCAACAGGATAGAAATATTGCATTGAACATATCCCTATTTAATAAAACAATAGAATAAAAACTTCAATATTAAGGGAACATATCCCTATTTAATAAAACAACAGAATAAAAACTTCAATATTAAGGTAATCAAAAATCAATCAGTTGTATATTTTTCCAAATTTATACATTAATTACTTTCACAAATGATGGCAAATTAGATAATTAACAAAACAAAAAAACTATGCTTAAGCTTGACGCCACCTTCTTTCCAACTAAATAGTGATACAGCTATGAACACACAATACAATCTACTCAATAAAGTTCAAAAGCATAAAGGAAAAATTCAGAGATCAAGGTTGGTTACGAAAGACGGAGATTCAAATCATGCGCAAATTTGAGATAATCTGCTGAATGTTAAAGGCTTCAAGAAAATTTCAATTTGTAAGCTGTAATAATTTTTCCAAAAGAAAAAGTTTAAAACATGAAAACAACAACAACAACAAATATCACGAAACCACAGAATTATCAGCAAAGGAAGCTTCATCAATTTTTATTTTTTAGAATGAAACATAAAGTTTCACAATTGTCGGACTGCCATACCAACAAGAACTGTTATTCACTAAAAATTCAAATCTGGTATAAGGTGATTATTTTAGGATATTTATGAATTTTTTATTAATAGAAAAAATAACACAGAAAGAATCTGAACTGTTTGAAATCCAGGCTATTTTGTAATTAGCAGAAGAAGAAAAATAAAATTAAAGTAAATGAGGTAAATGGATTATTATAATCATTCTCAGTAGAGGAATAATATTTACAGTGGATCATCTGGAAAGTTCTGTGATTTTCTCATAATACATACAAATGAAGAAATACAAAAACACAGGAAAATTTCATCAAATCATATAGGCACCATTTTTTCTATGACATTTTACCATCTCTTTTGCATCTGAAAAATTCCTTTTTTAAAAAAAAAGTCATTATAATTATTCATGAAGAATTTATCGAGGTACCGTTTGGAAGTCTCCAAAAAAGGGAACTCTAAGTCATTCAAAAAAATTTTTTAAGTGACCTGAAAAAAATGAAACACAAGGGTGCAAAGTCTTGCATATATGGAGAGGGTGATGCAAAACATACCTGTAATACTTTATAAGTCTTAACCAGACAGTCATTGAAATATTGTCATGATGGAAGACAACATTTTGACATTCAGTTTGAGACACTTTGCTCCAATTTTTGCTTTGAAAACTCCCATTAGGAAACAATAATTTTCTGAATAGACTGTCTTACTTGGGAGCACCATTTCATAGCATACAATTCCTTTGTAGACCCACCATACATAAAGCATTACTTTTTGGGGGATGCAGCCCCTTCTTGGGGTTACCAAAGAAGATTCTTTTGGCTACTACAGAATATTTTTCTTGTCACTTTATAGTATAGTATTTATTTATCATCTTCAGTTATATGCCATTTCAAAAAAGGGAGCTTCTTTGTTTTCAGTAAAAAATGACATGCTGAAACTCGAGCAAGTATACTCCACTCTGTAAAGTATGGGTATATAAGAGCAGCTTAAGTTTACATTCTTCTTCAAATCATTACGTACTGTACCATTTGGAACATTTAGCTTGTCTAATAGTTCCTGCACTATGGATTTTCAGCAATAGCTTTTGACAGGCCCTCATCTACAGAGTATGGTTGCTCAGACTAGGCATTATCTTCGAGAAAGAAATTTCCATACTAAAATTACTTCTTAAACTACCTTTTTTGTACTTTAAACTCAATTTAAACTTACCTTTAAACTCAATTTCTGTCAATAGAAACAGTTCTTAAAAAACTGAATTCCTTAGCAATAGAAGATCTAAATGGCTCATATTAAACGCAGTGACAGAAAAAGCAGAAAGACGATATTTTTTGTTAGCAGAAAAACAAGATTTGACAATAAAATAAAAAGAAAAAATAGGAGAGTTTTGAAAAATACTGTAATTAGTTATAGTGTGGAATATTTCAGTTTTGACAGTGAACTGAATCAAACAAATTCATAAATAATTTCTAAACACCCTTCCTCTCATTAAAATGAACAGCAGTATAGTAGATTGAAAATGGCAAAAAAAAAAAAATCAGCTTTTTAGAATATTTGGATTGACACTGATGCTTATAATAAACACCATGCAAAATACAAATGAAAGACTTTCTCATCTTTCTGCCTGAAACAGCGATGTTTCAGACTAATTTCCTATTTCAGTATAAATGGATTTCTTAGTACTTGGTTTCAAGATATTTTATTGCTCCTTTAGCTGGAAAATTAATAAAGAGTGATTCAACACACAACAACACTATTACTCAATTGTGCGAAAAATAATTCTCCAAACAATTTATTTTTGGTTTCTTTTGATGTTGAATCACTACTTAATAACCTTCAAAATGTCTATACAGACAGATAGACTGTTGTGAGCTATAGGGTCATGGATGTCTCTTTAAATAATCACTTAAAATAAGCAGGAAGAGACTGACAATTTATTGTACAAGAATACAGTACCTAACAAAGATTAACAGCTGTAAGCAGCTTAAGGAGAAGGCAGATATGAGGTATATCCTCCTCAGCACATGAGAAATACAATTATTCCCAATATTCCTCCCAGAGTAAACTCTAGCACAATTCAATTCACTCTCTCTGCCCCGCAACCTCTCAGACTTGAGAAGCAAATGACTTGTCCTGGCTCTTGAAGCTGTATTTATATGGTGTTGCACAGGCTTCTGGAAATTTCGGAGAAAATTGGTCTTCAAAAATATGTTTTCCTGAAACTTCCAGAAAGTCAAATCTTGAGAACAAAAATTTTTACTAACACCCATCAGGAGAAGTCCTTGCCTCTGAACTCTTTTAACAATTTAAATATCACTGGATTCAGAATTAAAAGAATTAAATTCCTGTGAAGGGGATAAACACTTATATACAAATCATGTGATTTTGGGTGCATGGACTCTAATAATATAATAAAGAAAAAGCAATAATAGTGAAGAGCTTCAAGAAAATGGGGATATCTAACGCTCTTGAAGATTTTAATGATCGTCGCATGTGGCAAGAGAGACTGAATGGTAACAAAGACAATGGTGATGGTGGCAATGACTTGCAAGCTGCGGCAAATGACACAGACAGCAGTAAATAATCTGAGACCTAAGAAATAGTGGGTAATAAATATGAGCTTGTGAGATTCAAGATGTAGGGAAGTAGAAAGGAAGATATTTTATTAGATACTGTATTGTTAACAATACCATGTATTATCATTGGAATGTAGGTTTTCTTTTATATACATAATACTTTGATAGTTACTAGCAATTAATCCATTATTACTTTTGTTATATTCTTACTGTAATCACATCCTTCGTAAATTAAATTATTCGCATAATTTTCCCTTCTTGATTTTTTTAAGATAAAATTAATAAAAAAAAGAGGGAAAATAAGAGAATAAACATAGTATTTAAAAGTAAGACAAATAAATAAATAATACACAATATGACAAAAATTAGGAAAAACAACAACGGAATTCCCCCCAAAAAATTTATATATTTACAAGAATTAACAATGGTGTTTGAATATCCCCCAAATGCAAATACTGCAACATAATCATGTAGAAAATACTGTGATGTAATATGTCCGTTAACTTCTAAATATCAGTTCTTCAAACAGGTGAAGCAAGATGAAATTGGATGCTACACTTCTCAACCTTTGGTTTGGGCTTACAATCACATTTAGCAGAATCTGGAATCAGTGAATTTTTAAATCTCCTTGAATAGTATATGATAACTAAAAGTTTAACTTTAGACATATCAGAAGCTAAAGGATTTTTTAAGTATTCTGCATTTTTCATGGACTAGTTATTTAACTTCCCTTTTCAACATCATTCAGCTTTTGATCTCTCTTGTTTAACCTTAATGCCATTGCACATATTTTTCTTCTGATTACCAGAATATATCAGCAAAAATAACAATTAGTATGCAGATAGACAAATTCTCTCGATTATTTACAATAAGTAATTTTTAGTAATTATTTGTCAATTAATTATTATTAAAGTAATTATCTTGTAATTATTTACAGCAAAGAACTCATAAGTTATTTATTTTACAAGGCAATATAACAAGATGCAATGGAATAATGGCAGCATACCCATTAAATGACATTTAACATAATTCTATACAGAATAAACATTTGATATAAAGAACAGCTTTTACATGTCATAGTCCATTATTATGCTTGGATTTCATATTAGGAGTAGAACAAATCAACATTTCTATCATTGCCTCTACATTTATATTTTACAGAAGCTAGGAGTAAAAAGGTTAAATACATAACTATGGTGTAAGGTTTATCCTAATTTTATTAAGTTATTTAAGTTTATGCATCTTTCTTGTCCATTCTAGCTTCAGCTTACAATTTCCCACCAGAATGTATTTTCAGAAATGTAGTTAATGCAAATGAGTAAGAGTAGTAGTTAAGTCAATGTTTTCACTGACTTCGTGAGAAAGCCTGAATTCCTAACTAGCCTGCGTTTGCCTTTTGGCTACGTCTCTCTAAGCTATTGCTACGCTTGGCCGTACTTTAGGCCTTTGTTTGGCTTCGCCAACTTAATTAAGATTTAGGAGCCAGCTACTTAGAATCTTGATAGCCTTGGCTATACCTTTCAGTTAGCTTTAGTCAAGCTTGTTAAGTTTAATTTCATATTAAGTTCAAGCCCAAGTGGAGGCTTTGCTGTATGCTCCGAGTTAGGAGCTGATTGTGTCCTATTTTTTTGAGAAATAAAGGGTAGTTAACTCTTCTTGAGTCTTATGTCTCTGTTCACACACTCAAGTGATTATTCGCTTATTAGCGTTTGGGGTTTCAAGGATTGAACACTGAATTAAATAAGTAAAACCCCAAAATGGTTTAAAGTAAGTAGCAAATGCACTTTTCTGATACTCTATAAAATCTTTCATGACCTTTTGAAAAACTTTCTGCATATAAACCAGCTGGAAATAATAAACTAAAGTGAAACTGTACCGTTACAAAACATCATAAGCACAGCAGCCAGAAAAATTTAAGTCAAAGGATAGTAATTTTATAACATTAAAATTAATACCGTGGTAATTGATCATAAGATTCAGCTAGTGCACAACAAGATCGCAGAGCAGGAGAAGGAGATTCTTTTAATAAGACAACACTCATTCGTTTAAGCCATTCAAGCCAATCATCTCTTGAAACTCTCCTTGATATGGCCCAAGCCTAAAAATAATAAATATAGAGATATGAATATATTTTCCTTCAAAATACATTAAGGAATTTACTAAAATGTATTCTTGCATTAAAAATAAAATCTCAGGTACAAAAATTTTATATGTTATAAAGCATTATACATAAACAATCGGAATATCACTAGGAGATAATGGATGGTGTAGTATTCAAATATAACTAAGTTTTTAATACCTTTCTGCTCTGTTAAAAAAAAATCTATAAGGATTCAGATTTTAACATTGCACTAGTGGGCTTCTTGAGGTTTTTGATGCTCTAGCTGAGTCGCTCTACCAGTTTGCTCTTGGACTTACTCCTGCTAACAAACTATTTGTCTCTTTTTTTTTTTTTTAGCTTTATTATTAACCTATTAACAATCACTTTCTTTTTCACTTAACCACAAAACACTCAACAGCAAAATCATAAAATTCTTAAAATTAACATAGCAGCATATATTTAAAATTCATGATATAGTGTTAAGTGTTGGCATATATTATTCCATTCATTCAGTCTTATCTCATTTCGTCATATCAGAGTTCATTTTTCTAAATAAAGAGTTTACAAAACTTTTTGTCTTTTTATTAGTAGCTTTTTGCATGCTGAATATTAAAATATCACATTCTTCACACTTATGAATAAACGTTACAAAATTCAACAGCAAAATCACAAAATATTTAAAAACAGCATATCTTTAGAACTCCCAGCATAGTGTTGTGTTGCCATACTTTTTTTATATCTATTATATTTCTTCTTTAAAACTAGTTGTTTGTGCAGCTGGATGCTTAAAATACTTATCATAAAAAAAGAGAAAGTAGGTAAGTGACTTTAATGAGTCGAGCTAGTGTGATTTCATTAAAATATTTAGTATTTCTAATTAGGCATTTTATGACTTTACTGCATTTTTATTTATATCAATCAAAAAGTAAATCACTTAGTTTGTTACTCAATAACCTTCCATATAAATTTGAAGTTAAATATCTAAGGCCTTACTGAATGGCAACAACCTGGTGTGTGTGAGATAAAAGTATTTCTGGAAGTATAAAAGTATTTTTATTTTGTTTCTGGAAGTGGCAACACACTGCTTTCAAATAGCCAAGTTTGAAATATTGTTAATTTGAAATTGTTATTTGAAATTTCATTACTGTTATTTTGAACTGAATAATAAATACCTTACTCCTTTTTCAAATGACAATAGTCTCAAGCACTGGAGAGAAAAATGTTTTATTTCAAACAGTGTTGCCACTGCTCACTTTCAAATCACTGAGTTTGTTAATAAAATACTCATTAAATTTGTATAAAATATGACATAAATATATAAATACATTCCAAATTCGGGTTTCCAGGTGCACTTCAGATGGAGGACAACATGTATTCAAAATCTGATGCTCTAAGTGCGATCATTTTTAGCCGATGCAAGGAACATACATACATATCGAATTTTCATTACTTAATTTGACAATTTGGTAGCAACAATTTGAAAAGTGATTTGGACACAAAAGTAATACGGACAAAACATGTGTTTCAGTACTAATAGCACTTCTGGTGCTAAAATAAAAGCACATTTTAATGAGTAGCCAAATTTTTAATTATTTGGCATTTTTTATTTTATTTTATTTATTTATTTTTAATATTTCTATCATTAAATACTGCCTCATTCCCTATTTCACAGATATATTTAAAATAACAGAAAACATTTTAGTTTAGAATGGGAAAGGAAGGAATGAGCAAGAACACAGAAAAGTAATTTAAAAATCATTTGTGAAAATAAGTTGAACCGAGCTCATTGAGCAAAGATGAGTAGTGCAAACTGATGTAGTTACATTTAAATACAATATAACAATATACATAATAATAACAATATTATAACACACAGTTTTATTACACATAATATAATTATAGGAAATTAATATACAGAACCTCAAGTAACAAATATATATATAAACAAAATTAAAACGTTTTACTATATAAAAGTACCCTTTGTAAATTGACAATATTGATTTGAAGTTTTCTTCGAGGATTTCCGACATCGCTGCTTGTTGAACTTATGTCTGCATCATGGGATTTTGAGGGAGATTTCCTTTTCCCAAACATGAGAGGATCATCATTCTCTTCAAGAGAAGTGCCCTAAGAAAATATTACATGAAACTTGTAAATCATTCCTTCTTAAACACGAAGATTCACTATTATATTATAAAAATTAGATACGTTACCTTTATTATTCTACTAATTAAAACATCATATCTTTGATGGCTTATACGGTGCTTCGTAAGAACTTTGTGAACCATAGGAATAAATATTTGGTACTTTTTTCCCAACTGTATAACAATTGAACATAATGTATCCATGGCAGTCTATTAAAAAGGTAACTAAGATTAGTAATCTTTATGATATAAAATCTAATAAAATTTATATAAAAAAACACATTATTGCATTCTAAATTTTAAAATGTAAAAATACAGATACAAAACTCATTTTTTGTATCTTAATGTTGCCATTCATGTATCTATGCAAAGCATGTGATGGAATTAGGTTGATTTGCATTGTGGCAAATGTTCTACAAAAAACTTCATTTACACATGCATAAAAATTGGGAAAATTATGAATCCCTGCAAATTAGTCCATTCATTAGAAATAAAATTCAATAAACCACATACTAATAAAATGTCTTTTAATTTAATTTTACATAACAGCTGCAATATTGGTCAAATAAAATTTTAAATGACACTTGAGATTTTCAAAAAATAACATTGCACTAATATAAAAGCCACATTGTGGATATATTTCTAAGATTTAATTTTCTAGAGAGAAACAGAATTATAATTCTCTAACAAAGAATTGGATAAATCCATTGTCACACAATTATTTCACATGATATCTCTTTTTTTTTATCTCATGTGCCAAGATACATTGACATTACGCAGTGAACACTGAAGAGAGGAAGGTGATAAATAAATAATGTTGCGAGCGTATGGGTTCGTTATGTATTGAATGCACAAGTCGTTAAAAAGTTAACAAAAATTTATTCTTTCCACAAGAAATAAATCAAAATGCTGAAATATTTCTCAGAGATTTTCGTACAATATCACAATATCTCAAACACTAAAAAGAATTCACTTCAAAACAGATAAATTTAATCCAATCTTCACAGCAAATTCACGACAATCAATCACAGTATTAAGTAAACAAACAGCAGTTCACTTTAACAACTACAACTACAACTGAGATGAGGTGTTTCAATTAGGCTTTTATATGCTTTTGAATTAGCATGAGATCATTCTTTTACTTTCTTGATTTTTCTGGATTACAAAAGTAATTATGAGATATTTATTTATTAAATATTAAATGCACGTGCTGTTGTATTTTTACTTTTCCGGCTCAGCTTTCTCTTAAAATTCATCATGCACTGCATTGCATGGGAAAATAAAATAATTTTAATTACAATTATAAATAAATAGCCAAATAAATATGAAATCCGTAACAATAAAAACAAATCCAGTGGATCTAAAGAGCTTTAAAGGGGAATTTATTTAGTCAATCACAGGGACACTGCTAAAACAACTTTTCTTACTACACACCTTAACTTACCTTCTTCAAAATCAACGTATCTATAATCATATTTACATTAAAGAAGTTGGAATAAAATTCCTGGCTCAATTTTGAGCAGTTGATATCTGCTATTATGGATTCAAAGAATCAAAGGATGTAACAGAATTCTCTTCACACAGTGCATAAGGCAGTTTATAACAAAAAAATGTGTATTTGTTTTTAAGAATAACCTTTGCTTGCCAAATTTTGTACCTGAAAACTGCTTCTCGTTTTCTAAAATGAAATTTAACCATAAAACCATTTTAAGAGCCTATTTCACATAAAAAGAAAAATGCAAAGAAGGAGTGTTCCAGTTACTGATTTTTACTGCATAATATTCAGAAGCTTTACGAACATGACAGAAATACACAAACAGTGGAAGTATGCAAAAAGTTTAAATAAAAGTTGATAAAGTTATCTTCTTTAAACCTTGATTTTTTTAAAATTTTTTAAAAATTTTTTTTTTTCATTCAGTTCTAAAATTGTCTAGGCATGCTCTGTCTGTGTCTGCATGCACATTTATATTATTTTGACACAGTTATTTAACAAACTTTAATTTTTTAAATGGAACAAGCCATGATACACATTAATAGATTTGCACATCATTATTTATGGGTGTATTATGCACCACACAATTTGTACAGCTTTCATCTTTTTAGACATAGTATGAAGTGGAGCAACAAATGATGCCGGTCTAGAACCAGGCGAAGCAGAGTGTGATCTGATTGGATAAGAGCCATTCGTACTGCAGCATGATTACAGAAGAAATCAAGAAATGGATTAATTTGAAAAGGGACAGTCCAGAAAGTTATTATAAACAGTTTCCACTTTTAGAACAGAGAAAGTACATAGCCAAATTAAAATGAGGAATTGAAAGGGTTATTGCTTAATTAAAGTTAGTAGTTTTATGTCAATATATTTCTATCTTACATACATATTAATGTATGATTAGGATGCTTGATTTGGTTTACCAATCTATGATGATATGATGGTCAAAATTCTAATTATAGACCTAATCTACCCTTAAAAGAGAATATCTGAGGTATGTGAATATCCACATCTTAATGAGGTCTCAAATTCCTATACGTATATGCACACACACGCACACACATATCTGAATATCAGTACAAAATCTAGACATTCAATATCCAGACCCCCAGACCACCAGTCAAAATATGAATAAATAAAATAATATAAAGCAATCCCCTCTTCCATTTACAAAGTCTAGGAATGGTTAACAATATGACAATCAGTAAAAAGAAGCGGGTGTACCATAAATGCGATTTTTCTCCTGAATAACTAAGATTCCAGCATGTCACTTTCAAAGCCTATTGGCTAGGGAGTCACTGAGGCCAATGACAATATATTGATTGACAGCTGCATTGATATTGGCCTGGATCATGCTTTTGACTCTTGAGTAGCTGTGAAGGGTAGTATATTTTTCTATCTAACCCATATAATTACTGAAACTCAAATGTTGCCAAGTCTATATGTTATTTTACTAGATTTAAACTGATGATCTAAAATCAAGTAATTTCTGAAATCCAGAATAGCCGAAGTTCCGATGTTTCCGGATTTTGGACTTTCAGATTTGGGCCTCAAAATCTACATATAACCTTAACAAATTAAAAAATTTTCAATTAAAAATTGAAAAGACTTTTCAAATTTAAAGCATAAAACTTGTCAGATAATTTTGTAATAATTTCAAAAAAGTTCTTTAATAATGGAGTTATTTTTTTTTAAACTTTTCGAATTTTTTTATATTTCAGTTTTATTTATTTATTTTTACTTTTTTACTTCTATTATTTCTTTTATTGTTTTCATTATTTATTAATATTTATATTATTATTTATAATGTTTAATTTTAATATTATTATCTCAATTTATTTTCTCATGGTATTTATTTTTTCATTAAAATTACTGTAATTACTACTAGCAAAATTAAAATTACTTTAATTAACAAATTATTCTAACTGGTTTTTATTTAAAAAGCAGCCTTATTAGCTTTGGAACTGAGACGTTTATAAGCTTAATAACAAAATTTTGTTTTCATCCACTCTTCTTGTTACAGTTGTTACATTTCTGTTAAATTTAGCCAGTTACTTTATACAAAAATATTGAACTTACTTGATTAATCACCATAAATTCTTTTCATAGTATAAATGTATTAGGTTTAAATTATCTTTACTTTATAAAATGCTACATAAAAACTATTTAATAATTATTAAATTCAAAAAATTTCTTAATTTGCAAAATTTGAAATTGATTTAAAAAAAAATTAGTATTAATTTATTTATTTTATCAATAAGAAATTTTTATTAATTATCAACTATGCTCTATTTTCTTGTATTTTTCTTTGTTATAAGTTTTAAATTGCAAACATTTCATACACTGAAAATTATTCTTCATAATACATTTTTTAATTATAAGTTTAATTTCATTTTATAATTCACTCTTCATTTTGAATTTAAGCAGAATGCTTTTCAAACTTTGGCCTGTCGGAGTTCAGCTTATTAACACATATGGTTTCATTTTAATTAAATTTTTTCCTGAAATTGTCAATATGTTAAATTTCTTGTTGCACATTCACTAGCCTGGAAACAGGCTAGTTTTCTTTTGTATTTCTAAAGACACCAAACCCACTGAAGAAAATGTCCCACAAAAGGTAAAATCCTTTATTATTTTTTTTTCCTTAATTTATTTGAATTTAGCTTTTGTATAGTTTTTCTTTATCTAATGATTTTTTTAATTCATCCATTTATTTTTGTTTTGAATTATAATGTAATTTCCCATAGCAACTTGTTTTCAATTTAAAAAGACTTTTCACTTGTTTTTTTCCTTTTGCAATTTTCCAAAGAATTTGTTTATCTCTACTTTGATGATAAAACTGTGATACTAAAATTGCTTTGATTTTGTTCATATTAATTATACACACAACACCTGCCAGAGAAAATGCCATGTCATATGCTGTATATTATACTAAGAAATATATCCTAAACATCTAAGACTACTACATTTAAAAAACTACCTAAAGTGTATAAAATAAGTACACCTTGCACACAAAAAAAAGGGGGGACAATTCTATATCTCCCGTTCTACTGGACCAATTGTCAAACTTAATTTGCCTCTTTCATGTCTCATAAGCGTGACTTAGGATACATATTAGATTTATATATAGCATTGTTCTAACATAGGTAGTTTGACACAAAATCGGACTTTTTCTGAAATAACATACCAATTTTTTTCCATATTCCAATTTCGCGACTAAAATTATGCGAAAGCGCCAAATTTTGTAAAATCTGCGCAAGTAGTTTTTAAAAAATTTGCTCTCAAAATTTTAGCTCCTCCATGTTAATTGAATTTGGAATATACATTTATTCATACCTTTTTTTATTAAACTTATTTGATTCTTCCTTTTACATTTTGAAATTTAGGTTCAATCCAAATAAAATTCACCCGTTTTTTATGAGTTATTTTTAAAATTCATATTTTTAAATAATTTTTATAAAGTTTTTGAAAAAATTTTTGAATTATAACCTAAAAAATTTTTACCATTATGTTAAAGTAGATGTATTCTTACGCATATGTGCAAAAAAATAGTTTTTAATTCAACATTTCCTAAGATATAAGTGAATTTACATATTGGCGCATTTTGAAATTTGGCATATTTGTTATAATATATAAGTGATAATGAGGCCAAATGTGGTTTATGCACACAGTTAAAATTATTTAAAAGTACGAAAGATGACCTTTTTCCCACTCGTCTACACCGACAAAAATCTGATGTGTATATTTATATTCTTTTGGTTCAGCGAGGTGCACAACTTCATGTTCTATATACAAAATTCCAATGTCCAGAGGCTACTAGTTTTTGATTTATGGAAATACATTTGTACAGATGTCATGAAAAAAGGTCTCCTCTGAATCAATTTTAATTCGTTTATGCAACTTGCTTTGGGAAAAAGACTCTTTTATTCTGTCCTTATGTACAGATGTCATGCGAAAATTTTCACAATTATAATACTTTCTTTACTTCATACAAGGAAGAAAAAAGGAAAGGAAAATATGTCGCTACAAATTAAGAAGTTCACCAAGTGAATTATTCTTGGCACATACTGAAAAAAACGTGCAAATATAAATTTTTAAATTTCTCACCAAAAATTACAAACTTTAATATTTACACATAATTTGAGTCACAAAATCGAAATATGGAAAAAAAAAATTACATGCTATTTCAGAAAAGTCCACTTTGTGTCAAAATACCTATGTTAGAATAATATATATAAATCTAATATATAACGTAAGTTGCATGTTCAGGTGCAACTAACGTTATATATTAGATTATGGAAATATGGTTATATATGGAAAAAAAAGTTAAATTTCGAAAATCGGTCCAGTAGAATGGGAGCTATAGAACTGTGAACTCTTTTTTGTGCAAAGTGTACACACAAAAATCTGATGCATACACCACATAACTTCCTTGTATGGAACATTAAATTATACGTATTTTGCATTTCATTAAACTTATTGGATTCAATTAAATCTACTTTATCAATAGCACATAAGCCACAATAGAATAAATGCACTCTTTAAAATTCACTATATTTGTTTACCATAGCGACACTCTGGCTCTAGGTTCACTTAACAGCGCTACATCTCATTCATTTTATGACTCCTCACAATGCACGAAAATTATGTATATCAGCTGGAGAATTACTTAATCATTGCCACATGTTCTATTCAAATACTATAATAATTGTGTAAAATAAATAAAACAAACAAAAAAAAAAGAAACGAAACAGTTTTTCACAGACGATTCAGTACTTCTCAGTCAATTAATTCATTTCTCACTTCGTGATAAGGCAAAATTTCATAAAAACTTAAAATATCTATGTTAAATATTATGAAGTAAATCTTAAAACACTTATTTCCTTGAATAAATTCCAGAATCAATTAAGCATGATTTAATTTGCAATAATAAAAAAGGCATTATCTTTGCTGTTGTGAAGCTTAGTTTCTCTACATTGGCAAAAAATTCAATGTGCTCCTAAGTTTCAAATATAAACAAATGTCCGCTATGAGAAAAATGATTAGGCTTAACTGCACTTAAACAACTTTTAAATTGTTGATAATTCTACAAATCTTGCATGCAGATTTACTGAAGGCATAAAAACCTTAATCGAAGATAAGAACAACATAATTTAATCATTTTTAAAGCAAAAAATGCACAATTTACCAACATATGATAATAAAAAAACTGAGCTCACTGAGCTGAGTAAGAGAGTGCATATATATATATATATATATAAATTTATATACTTTTGGTGCAGCTGATTACAACCAAAATATTAGGTGCACATGCATTGATGCCACAAAAAAATCTCTTCAGAATCCATTTTAAATCAGCTTTACAATTTTTGGGGGTAAAAAGAGTCCTTTATTATGTTCCTACATATGAATGTCACTCAAAGACATCATTA
This sequence comes from Stegodyphus mimosarum, assembly GCA_000611955.2. Classification (NCBI taxonomy): domain Eukaryota; kingdom Metazoa; phylum Arthropoda; class Arachnida; order Araneae; family Eresidae; genus Stegodyphus; species Stegodyphus mimosarum. The sequence goes on along the minus strand of KK114864.1, from coordinate 118,145 downwards.
AATTGCATTCGATAGCAGTCAAAATAGATATTTTTGTTGAAATATGATACCTGAAATTTTTCGAGATCACGATACTTCCTTTTTACTTCGTAGAAAAAAGTAAAAATGTGTTCAAAAAATTAAAAATTTTTTATCTATTACATATAGAATTGCTATCTATTAAATATAGAAATACAGTCCTTTCCTCCCATTCATTAAAATTAACTTACTAAGAAATTAATCAGTAGAAAGGCATATTAACACATATAGAGATATAGACAGATATAGTTATGTAAATGCAATTATATCAATCTAAATCAATAAGATAATTTATTCTTATTTAAGAAAACACAACTGATACAGTTTTATATATAATTAATAATACTCACTGGACGTAAATCTGGCACAGTATCTAAATTACGAACAAGAGGTTGCAAAATACGAGAAGCAAATTCAGTGAAGTCTAATGTTTCAGATAAATGATCGATTGTCTCTAAAGCACACCTAAAAGATAATAATTTTACACATATTTTATATTAATACAAATTTACAGTATTTTAGGAGTTCATATAAAAGTCATTTTATAAGGTATGAAGAGAAAGAGGAGTTTTTATTTTTTTCTCCCTCATGTGTATGTTTGTGTGTGAAGCAAATATTTTTATTCAGAATAATGCATTTTAAAGAACATCTATTAAATAACTTATATGATAAAACATTTCCAGAAAGAGCTGAAATAATACATACATACATATTACTATAATAAAAGTACCCCGATCTAGTTACAAAACAGAAAATTTAAATGAATATCTGACTGAATCACGGTTATTGAACCAATAAATTTTATAATAGAGTTGAAAGAAAATAACTATATGAAATTAAATACAGCAATATTTTCTCTTCAGCAGACATTCTAAATATGTGGGCATTGTCTTTTTTAAAAGCATATGAAACATAAACAGGGTTGCCACTCAAACAGAAGAAATGAAATTCATTTGACAATTAACATACGAATTTTTATATATATATAATCCCCAAACCATTAGTATCCATCCTATTAAATAATATATTACACATCCTATTAAAAAATATATAATTGCCAAACAATCACCTCAGTAATATTATGACACTTGCTAAATTCTAGAGGGGGGGGGGAATATTTATTTAGAAGTCAACAGACTTTTGATGAAAAACTTTTAATATAAGCATGTATAATACAAATGAAACATATTTTTTTATTAGAACTGAAGACAAAAAAGGCCATTTAAAGTATTTAATAAAACAATAATATAAAAAAATACTAATGAAAAATTAGTACAAAACTAAATTTTTTGTTTTGTTTCCCGAATGATGCTCACGCAATATATAATTTGCCAAGAAAGTGATCGCTTCCAACATTAGCACAAAAATCGCTTTTTTGAACACAGTTTCATGAAATTCCTTGACGCTTTTGGTCAATTTTTTAATTCCCTGACTTTTCTCTATTTTCCAGGTAGCATGGCAACCCTGCATAGAACAATTATTTAAAAATTATAATGCAAAGCTTGATAATAAAAATAATGTGGAAATAACATTTAATTTAAATCTGTAACAGATGTATGCACAAATCTCAGAAACAACATCAATGACCTATGTATAAAGTCTGGAATCAAGTTCAATATCAGGCCAAAAAATTAAAAGCCCTACAGATATCTTAGTTAGTCAAAGAAAAACTACATAAAAGCCTCATATTAATTCTGCATTATTTTCCCATCTAACAACTAGTGCTACTGCTTTTTTAATATCAACAGATTTGAAATTTATGTAATTTGCTAAACGGTTTTCACAAATTTCTAGCAGCTTTGGAAAGAAAAAGAAAAAAAAAAAAAAACGACATTTATTTATGACATTTTTTTCTCTTCTGTAACAGCTACTGAAAGTTACAAGAAATCTATGCCAACCTTCAAGAATTAATTAGCATCAAACACAAAACACATATTTTTTATTTGCATACATTTTTATTCAATATTAAATATGTCATTTATAACCTAAACCAACAGAATGGCAAAAAAAAATATTTTATTTTTATTCCAAATATTTTTTCATGCCCCTCTTAAAAAAATTTTTTCCCTTACTTTTAAATCATGCCACAAAATAGCCATGCCTTAAAAAGGCGATAATTTAATTACATAAAAATAAAACAATCTGAAAAGTGGGAGTTACTATGACTTTTTCCAATAAAAATTTAAATGTTATCTTACTTTTGTACAGAAACAGGAACATCCGGAGAATCAAACAGCTTCACGATGGGGGGCAAAATTAAATGCAGATAATCATCTAAATTATTTCCAAACTTTTGCAATGCAGTAAGAAGCTGGGAGAAAAGAAAGCATAATTTTAAATTAGCTTGTAATAGACTGCAATATTTTCAAAGTTCAAAAGTAATAGTAAAATTATAAATATTAATAAAATGTAAATTTTTCAACAAAATTGTGTTACGTGTATTTAAATGAAGAATCAAACAACATGCTTAAAAATAAAAGTTAAGGATATAAAATGGAAATAATTTTACTTTTGTTGTTATTGTCCTGTTTGTAGAAGTATCATGCATGAAAACTCTGAGGAAATGAGGCATCAAATCAGGTAAATATATCTTAAACTCAGCTCCAAGAGCCATTACAACTTGCTCAATAAGCATAATAATTGTGCTTTGCATTGGACTCTGAGGAGTCCAGAACTCCTGAAATTAAAAGAAAATTAAATATAGAATTTATACTTATTTACACATCTGTAAACAAATAAATTCATAATAAAAAATTTTAGAAGAGTGCACATTACCTTAAGAAGGCAAAAAATGTCATCAAGATAATTTCTTATGTGCAGTTTCACAATACTTATTATTTGGTATAACTGCTGAAACAGGAACTAGGAAATGGAAGTTACAATTAATATAGCATGAGATTTGTAATCAACTTAACATTCAAAAACATTAAATTTTGAAGAGAAAAAAGTTTGAAAGAAAAAAATTCAGTATTTTTATAATTATGTACCATATTTTCAGGCATATAACGCTATAAGGTATTTCTCCCGTTTTCTTAGCATACCTTCGTGGTGTAGTAGTCACCACGCTTGGCGTGTATTTGAGAGGTCCGTGGTTCGGGTCCCAGCAAGGGCATTGCTCATTTTTCATCTCTCCTGCTTTCAAACACTAATCTAATAACTCTACAGTGACACCCAAACTAAAAGGGTGGTGGATGATGATTCTTCACCACAGGATTTGGGGACTGAGTCCCCTAATCCCCAGTCGCCCTTTAAAAGGGGAAGTATATAAGGTATTCCTTCCGTCTCTTTGGCATGCCTTCGTTGTGTAGTGGTCAGCAAGCTTGGCACGTATTCGAAAGGTCCGTGGTTCGAATGCCAGTGGTGGCATTGCTCATTTTTCACTTCTGCTTTTTAAAAATAGCTAATGTCTCTATAATGTGCACCGGTGTATAACGTGCACCTATAATTTCAAGCTATATTTTTTAATTTTTAGGTATATTCGCCGTATAATGTGCACCCAATTCTTCATGAAAAAAACCTAAAAGATACATGTGCAATGCTGTTATCTTTTGAGGTCACATATTCGAAAATTTTTCCTACCCTTTCGAACAATGGTATATTGAATTGACAAGCAATAAGGGGAAAAATATGTGACTCAGTTAAATGCTTGAGGGAGTAAATATTCCTTCAATGTTCAAAATGTATATCACTTCTTTTAAATAAACAGCAAAACTCAACATAAAAATGTAACTTTTGTATGATGATTTTTTTTTCATATTTTTAATCTATCATTTTTATATCCGGGGTATAATGCACATTCGTAAATTTTTATCATACTTTTGGTGGTAAAAGATATACAGAATATAAGGTACATAAATGTACACCAGAATATACTGTCATTATATGCCAGAATATATGGTACATAAATGATTTTATTAAAACTAATAAGTAGTTAATACAAAAACATACCTCCCGAAACTGAACATCAGCTGTCTTAATAACATTGATGAAAGATGGCATTACTTGTTGCAAATAAGGTACAGCACTTATTCCCATACTTTTGAACAGAAATGTAATGGCATGGACAGCCATTGAATGGTGCTGATTAAGCAAAGGGTCTCTAATTATTTTCATCAAAGTCACTATTGCAATTTGAGGATAAAATTCATCAAGAGTTCCAGACATGTTTACCAACATCTCACTAGCACTCATTTCTATAAAAAAGGAAATTAATAAATAATTTTAAGGAAAATGTTCAAACTTCAGTTTTTAACATAAAAGCGAAACAGCTTTCTATCTTGCTAAAAATGCAGTTTATATAATACAGCTGTAATACCAAGTATATATTACGCGGCTGTTATTGCTATGAAACAGTAAAATAATATAAGATTTGAATGCTTTTAATTGTAGTAAATATATTTCTAAACATATTAATAAAATTTCAAATATCAAGGGAATATATTTTGGAGGAAATGATTTTTTTTAACTAGTGTGTTAAATAAATTATTAACTGAAAGATGAACTTTTTGTGTAAAAGTTATACAGTTAATAACTGTGTATGCTTACAAATTCTTGGGATAAATAAACTTGGGAAAAAAGGAAGGAACACTTGACTTAGGAATAAGTCAACTGGTTATGAATTAATTAGTTCAAATGTTTAAAAAGTACGATATGATAGACTATGAATATACTTTAACATTAAAAAAAATTCATTGGGGGGATTTAAAAAAATCAAAATCAGTTAAAGGAAATTAAGTTATTTAGTTGAAAAATAATATGCTTCCTTTCCTCCCACAGCCCCCTAAAAAAAACTTTAAAGAAATCAAATCAATTGATTCAGATATATATTACTCTATGTACTTTAATTTTAAAAGCAATATAATAATATTTTTATTTTAAAAGCAATATTCAGGCAATATAACAGCAATGTCTTTCTTTATTATCATCAAAAATAAGAAGTATGTATATTATTTCCAATAATTATAATTTCTGAGATGACTTTTTATGTGATGATATTTCTCAAACAGATAACTTTTTTATTAATTAATTACATTTATGATAAGTATGAAAATTACTTCCTCAGATTTATAGCTTCTGATGAAACACAAAAATTATATCAATGAATAAACTGATATAATTTTTGTTTATAATTTTAACCTAGTCAAGATTTTGATGTTAGCCATTGAAACTGCAAAAGTCCACCTACTCATCTATCCTTGTTTCAATTTTTCTGTTCTGGTTTATTCGAAATCTCCATATGTATTGCCAAAAGTATCTGATTTGCTATGGGGATCTCAAGTTTACTATATTAAAATCTTTTAATACTTTAATTTATACAAAGTTATCATTAACTTGCATTCTTGAAAGTTAATGATATTATTATTATTGCATTCTTGCAAATTATTATTAGTATTATTATTTAATGACCAAAAATAAATTCATTCATTTTCTTAATATTTGTATATGTGTTCAATTTATAAATTGGTTTTATTTAACAAATTTAGAAAAAAAAATGTGCAAATGAATGTTTAAGAGAAGCAGTTTTGCAATTATTTCATACATTAATATTAACTTTATGAAAAAATAATGACTTTCAAAATGATTTTATTTTGACCATCTAAACATTTATCATGGTAACTGCTTAGAAAGTTTAATAAATATGTCAGCTATTCACTAGACCAAATCCCTCCCTTAGCCATCTTTTCTAATTCATTGGCAGTTACTGAATATGAATGTTTGAAAATTATTTAATTTTTAATGAAAAAAAATTAATTATGTGTGTGTATGTGTGCCTAAATAACAAATAAAATAATAATAAAAAAACAGTTAATGGAATACATCAATCATCCTATAAAATAACTGGCTAATTGAAATATAAATTCAATAATTTGTAATTACTGAAACGTTTGTCAGAACTTAGTGTTCTGTGTATCCTTTTTGGAAACATGGTAATTTCTGTAAAGTGTTCTTAACCTCCAATAGTCAGTCCTGAACTGGAACAGGGAGCGGAAGGTACGCTATGTTCTGATGTATCTGCTGGGCTGGATAATAACTGCACGTGAAAGGGATTTGAAAATCCTCTTTTATTCACTCACTATTAAATACAAACCTCCCAATTCAGGAGAGATACAGAAAGTAAAAGACCACACTTGGGTCGAACTTAACAATCAAATAATTTTAAAACTAAACCTAAAATAGAAATTAAATTAAACTTTGCTTCGCAGAGCAATTCGCGGAAGTTGGCCTCTACCGAAAAGGGTGCGTAGCAAGGTATACTAAATACTACCGCACTTTAATTTGTTTTACAATGCAATCACGTAGTAAGCACTATGGCTTATAAATTTAAACTGCTAGCTGGTCAGGCGAACGTTGAGCGGCGTGACCGTGATCTGAGGCAAAGCTCTCACACACCGAGAGGTTTCTACCTCTGGCTTAAATAGTGCTTGGCTGTACTTCAAAATTAGCATAAGCTAAAAACGCGCGCTTCTTCTGACAGGAAGTTGAAACAGAGGAGATAGAAAAGATTTAAATTAAAATAAAACTTGGTTAGTTTAACTAAAACCTTACACACTATGCTGTATACTTGTTAATTCATTAAAATATGTTTTAGTTTTTATATTCATATAGAATTAACTGCCCTAAATATCCAATTTAATATTGTACTTAATTGTTCTTAAGTGTTCTTATTTAAATCTTTAAAAGATAAATCTAAAAGATAAATCTAAAAGTTATAGCTTTATTTAAAAGATTTAAATTCCTTAAATCTTTTAAATAGTTTTTTAAAAACTGCGGGATCAACAATACTGATTTCACAGAGGTGTCTGAAATATTTTTCTTAATACAAAGAATATTATTGCTTACAATACAATTCACAAAATAACAAAGGATTTCAGATATACTGTGTGGAAATATACTGCATGAAAAACAAACAGAAATACACACTTTTCTGCATCATCTGTATATTTAAATAAAAAATCAATCAGTTATTTTACACTATAATATAAAATATTTCATTTGCTCTCAGCCCGGTTTTCACTCATAAAAATCAAAAGTGTTGGATAAGATCAAGCCATCTGGGTGATTGATGTCCTTTGGAAATGACATGATCTTCAAAGAAGGATACAATGTCTTACATACTGGCATTCGACAAGTGGTGCCATCTTCCTAAAAACAGCTATTTCAGAATTCCTCATCACTCAGCTTATTAACAAACCCAAAGAGAATTTCCAAGTAGACTTCGGAACCATTATTATTTAGAAAAAGACGGAACTAATAACGCAGAACTTTGATGAAGTACCTATATTCCAGTTCTTTCAACATGCAAAGGTGTTTGTTGTTTACAGTGCAAGGATTCTCAAAGGCCCAAAGCCCACTGTTGAATAACTGTTGCTGTCTCAAAGATTAACTGATGAACAGCAGACAGCCATAAAGCTTTTTATTTTACTTTTTTAATTAATTAATTTATTTATTTTTGGCAGCTTGCTGGCATGCAGGCAGGTAGGCATACACTACAGAGGTGGGCAGACTTTTCCAGGGTACGGTTATCAGGACTCGTATTCCTTTTTATCTGTTTCACGAACATGACGTGTCCTGACTGGACAGTGAGTTGACTGCAGCTATGTCTTATGGAGTGCAGCAAAGACGACAAGAGAAGGTTTAAAATTACCCTTTATTTTTTCTACGTTTACACATTCGCTCCCACACTTTGGGATACAAAGACCAACCACTTGTGGTCCGAACATAAAAATATAAGACTACTAACTAAATAAAATTTAAATAAGAGCTAAATTTTAATATTTTACACAGATGACTAAGACTGACCTTTGAAATTACTACGTCTGTAGTATGCACACTGCGGAAAACCACAATACGTCTTTAGCTTTCAAGAGGACTAAAACCTCTGGCCTTAAAGGCGGACAGTAACTGAGGGCAAGCTCGCATGAAGATTTGTGGCAAGATGGCTCACTCTCTCTTCTTCTACTACTACACTCTTGGCAAAAAGCCACAACTTAAATATTTAAGCATTAGCAAGTACAATTTGCAAAAACATATTCACGTGTTAACTCTGGCCGGAAGTGGAAAATAAGAGATGATAGTAAAGTTTTAAAATAAAATAAATGTTGGTCAAACTTCAGATCCTTACACGGTCTACTTCTAATTTTTTAAAGGTGTTACGGTCCACCCAATGGCGTAGGTTAGGTGAGCTAAAAAAAAGGTCTACAATATTTATTACAACTTAATAATAAATACGGAATATGTATTTAACCTACCTAACCCTACCTGAAAAAACTTATTCTTTTAAACCCCCACTTAAAGCAAAACGCAAGATACAAACATAATAATAATAGCCACAAATATAATAATTTCAAATGATGCATTTCTTATGAAACAATTCAAAATACATTAAAAATAAATAATTTTCATCTAAAGATAGTTATAGTTAGTAGAAGACTTGCTCTGCATACTATCAGCCAATCTTGAATATCTTGGTATATAATCTGCTAATCTTGCACTAGATTCTAAGTGATTAGCTGCGAGATGGGAATGATATGTTGTCTTAATTATATTCATCATTGGAAACGCAGATTCACACAAGTAGGTAGAGCTAAAGAATGATGTTAAGTGAAACGCGACTTTTTCTAAATTAGGATACTTCGTCCATTAGATTCCAAAAGTTATTCTTAGATTCTGAACTATGCACTTTTAAAATTTTGCCATTTTAAAGGAAAAAAATTTTAAATGAAGAGATAAAGAGAATGTATAATTTATATTTTCAGTTATTGTGCACTTCCATTGAAGGTACACTGTGTCATTTGCACATTCATCGAATCATTTGCTTAAGTAAACACAGTCGCATCGATTGTGAAAAGCCGAGTCTTCAGTCTAGCTGGCATCGGTGCTCCATAAATATGTTTCTCTTAGTATGCATGTCTTAGGTCTTAGCAAAGGCGGTCACCCCAAAATGTCTTGGTGGTCCACTGGTCAATCACGATCAACTTAATGCCCACCCCTGCTCTCCACAGTGACTTTTTTTTCATTATTTTTTCATTTTCGTTTCTCGCACAAATATTTTTGTCAGTTTTGGATGTTCACCTTTGTGCACATCCAACAATTTTCTCATTATTTTCTTTATTAAATACTAAATGGAAGACTTTGTTGGCAGTTTCTGAACCTCAAACTGTGCAATTAATTAACCTAATATGTCATTATTTATCAATTCCATGTGTAAGGATGATAAACATATGATGTTCCATGAAGTACTAACTCATACTGTACTGCCTTGCTAATGCAGTGAATCTCAAACCACTTATACTGGGTGTACAAACTTTCAACTAAACCTGAAAAACAGGCACCTCGAAATAGCATGAAAAGATATGTGATAGCACACATCTGTATGACTGGCTTTTAATATTAGAATCTGCCAGATGCATGGGCAAGAGATTGTGGTGCCACCTCCAATGATGTCACCATGCTTCCAATGATGTCCATTAAGCTATACCAGATTTTTTTTCATTATGACAAACAGCTTGATGTTTTTATTATAAACAAAAATCAGAGAGTGAGAATGAATGAAATAGCCAGTACGTTTATTAAATGCTCTTGGTTAAAAAAGCAATGAAGTTCAAGAATTCATTTTTCATTCCATATGTAATGAAATAGAAATTTTTCTAGAATAAAAGAGAGAATTAAAAAAGAAAACTTGTGCTGATTGGCCATGTTAGGAAAAAATATCAATCTGGAGTAACATTTAGTAATTAACTGAAAGGTAAATTTTTAAAACAGTGAGGCATAAAAAAACTAAAACAAATAAGTACAAGTTATAAGGAATTTATATAGTAAGCGGCAAATCAAAAACGTTTTAAGAGAATTTATTCATTAGATCAAGTTTTTTCCCTTTGATTTATTTTAATAAATAAAAGAAAATGTTTTTTGATCATTTTGTAATGCTTGAACATTTTCAATAATAATGGGTTAATTTTTTTTAAGGAGGGACTCAACTATTCTTTACCATTTCTATTATTATATTTCTCTCTCTTTTGACCTCTGTTTTAGACAATTTTTCTTATATATGTTTAAAAGTTTCCATTTGAACTATGATTCAAATGTTAATGTGATGAACATGCTTTTAAAACAATCATACAATACCAAAACTTATACAATAGATAAATAGATAAAGTACCTTGATTATCAGTTGTAGTGTTGCCAATACTGAGAACACCACTGGACTCCCCAGATTGATCAATTAAGCCTAAGTTGACTTTGTTTTTAAATGGATCTAAGGCACCTAAAAGACCAAGAACTCGAATAGCCTAAAAATAAACAAATAAATAATGCATAATAACAAGTATTATAGAACTTATAACAAAAAGGCAAATTTCAGCTGCCTGAATGCCTGAAATTATATTAGATGAAAGCTTTCAAATTAGTTACCACATGCAAAGCATATAAAAAGTAAATTGTAGATATTCCCTAACTATCAGCTAAAAAAGGGTTACTTCATGAATGAAAAACCTTAAATCTCCAGCACATCATTGACTAAGATGAAAGTACTGAAAATTTTTTCAGTATTTTGCTAATGGGAAATGAACAAGCATGGAGGCTGCACGACGATTTTATAGTTTTTCCTGAAGTGTAATGATCATAATTTGCTTTAGACAGCTATAAAGGATTCTTTCATAATATAAAAAACCTTGAGTACTTTGCAATAAAAAATAACCTTATCTAGTCTCATCAAATTTCCTCACAGTCCAACATCTAAGCAGTAGCCAAGAAAATCAAAATACATGTAGCAATGGCCTAGAAATTCAATCTCATGTCATTGTCAGTCACCAACTGCTTGATAGGCCCCAATGGATTAGGGCCTTTTTCAAAGTGTGCTTCCTATATGTTCTCCTTTTCACTAAGGTTTTTGTTTAAATTCTCAATATGTATGAAGTTTAAAATCATTTTCAACATCTTCCAGCCATCTCAACTCAGGTCTTCCATACACTCTGCTTTTTGCTGACTCATGGTTAGAAATTTTGGCAATTACTGATTTTCCTATGTCAGTTTTGTAATGTGGCCAGAAAATCCCATTCTATTGATTTTAATACAGGGTGACCAAAAGGTCGTGCAAATCACAGCAAACCAGTAAAGTTTGTTGGTTTAATGCAAGATATGAGTTCCTACTTAAGTATTTGATAGAAATATACAGCATATATATATATTTTTATGCAGATTTTATGCAGATTTTTATAAATATTATATGTTTTATAAGTTTTATGTATAGTATTGTATAAAATATAAAATGTCTTATTTATAAAAATAAAGATTGTAGAATCAAAATAAAACTTTCAGTATGCTATATTCTGTGCACTAAAACAATACCGTTAAATATTGTACATACAGTTGAAACTAAAGGTATAAATGAGATCAAATACAAGGTCAGGGACGGTGAACCAATGGCACATGTGGCATTGATGGCACGTGACAAAAACTTTTAAGCACAGCATTTCTATAGAAATTTAGATACTATCAGCAAAGTCACCTGACATCTGACCACTTTCAAAACTGTTTTCCTTGTGAGCAGTAATCATGACTAGGTCTGTTATTTTGTCTGAACTGAAGTGAGTGTGAATCAGCAGCTGGAGAGATGTGAGGCTTGTTTGTTTTTGTTTGATGCATACTTACATTGGCTGTAATTATGCATAGTTTTAATCATTTTTAAACTAATTTTGTTAACATAATTGCTTGCTTAAGTTTGTGCGAGTCATATTTACAATTTTAAGTATTATTCAACATGATTAATTTGATACAAAAATGCAAGAATATCAAACTCGGTGGACTAAGAAATATGGCACAACTAATAAAGGAAATAAAGTGATGTGTGGTTTATGTTTTGGAATAGTGATATGTAGAATATGGCTTAAAAATGGCATTGTGAAACAAATCATGAATCTCTTTGTCAAAAAAGCAAACCAGAACAACATGGAATTCATGGCATATACAATTAAAGAGAGAAATAAGCAGTTGATGCCTATGATTAAGTTAATTAGCAAGGATCGTTATGCCAGACCTGTAAGTCTTTCGGCTGCATAAGTCATAGCCCGGCATAATAAATCTTTTGGTGAGGGAGAATTTTTGAAGAAAGCCTGGCCAGCATGCACCCCGTCACTTTTTGAAGATTTTGAAAATTAATGCTCAAATAATTCAGTGCATTAAAGAAATCTAGAATCTTTTATCAAGAAACATATTAATTCCTAAAATCCTAAAACTGACAGAAAATACAAAAGAACAACAAAAAAAGCACATCAAGTAGTTTCCCGCTATGTTCTGACAACACTGCTGAGAAGACAGATATTTGCATGGCTGTTATAAATTCACTTACTGAGTAAGAAACAGATTTAAATAAAATTGTTTCAATAATGATTGATGCTGCTCCCAGTATGGCTGGGTAAAAATTATGTTTTATAAGTTTATTTCAAACACATATTAGACTCTTGAATTCCACTGCACCATACATCAACAAGCCTTGTGTGCAAAGGATGGTTTCACCTCCCTGGCTCAACTGAATGGTTTCACCTGGATGGTTGGGCAAAGAATGGTTTCACCTCCAATGGCCGTAGTCAAGAAAACAGTGAACCTCATATCATCTTTAAATAAACAAAAGTTTAATTTTTTCTTGGATGAAATCAATATAGTGTACAATAGCATACTGATGTATAACAGTGTTCTGAATGTAATACTGATGTATAACAACAATATTCGGTAGTTGAGCCACAATAAGATTTGTTAATTACTTGGAAGAAATCAGACTGCTTTTAAAAAATGAGGAAAAATTTAACAATATTCAAAACTGATGGATGTTACTTGGCTTTCAAAAATTGATGCTTTTTATGGACATGTGCCAGCATTTCAATGACTTGAATGTAAAACTTCAAGGTGCAAACAAAACAGTTATCATTATGATAGATCTCATTTGTGCTTTTGAAGCTAAACTGCAAGATTTCAGAAAAGAATATTGTTTCCAAAAACTAAAAGTATTGAAAATAACTGGTTGGAAACTAGAGAAATTAAAATGCAGCTAACTGATTTCCAGTCTAGTTCAATATGGATTCAAAAATTTATCAAAATAAGGGAAGATTTGGAGTTAATTGAGACTATCAGGCAATATGAGCAAAAATGCCAGTACTTAAAATTACGGTTATTTTGATAAACTTTCATCTATCTATGCCTGTGAGTTATTTCTATTTTCAGAAATGAATAACATTAAAGATCCACTTAAAAATCACTTGTCGGATAACTCTTGCCTCTGAAAAGGCACCACAGTGAAAAGAAAGACTAGGCAATAAAATGTATTTAAGGAAAGGAGGAAGGAAAGACAGCTATAGTATCTCAAGATAGTCGCACCATAATTCACAAAGCCCCACAATACAGATATGGTTGAAACTCTTTATGAAGAACCTAAGAATGACCCAACTGAAAGTAATAGTAAAATTTACCTCTCTTCTAATAGTAGATGACTGCTCTGTTTTTAAAAAATTCAATAACAGCTCCAGCAGATTGGGATATTTCTTATATGGTTCAATAACATAACCTGTGCTCTCAATCATCTGGCCAAGGGTCCACAATGCAACCTAGATTTAAAAAAGTATTAACAAATTATATACCTATAAGTAAAAACCAATAAAATATTAACAAATACTTTGAATTAGACAATCAATACACAATAAATATTCTTCACATTAACACACTGAGTAGCAAGACCACCATTACCCTTTCATAAGTCTTTTTTTTTTTCTTTCTTTTGGTATATATCAGTTTATAAAATATTTTGTTTTCTTACTTTCTTTGATGATGGAAATATCACTTTAATTAATGCAAGTTTATAAAAACAGAAACTAAGTAATTATGCAAATTTAGCAATTAAATGCTATTTAAGTATAGTTCTTCATAAGCAGATCCATGCCAGTCAGATAGTTAAGTATAATTTATGAGAAAATAAAATTCTTAACTTTCATTGATGACTGAAAACAAAATAAATTTGAATATAACATCATTAAAATAATATCAGTTATCATTTAAAATTAGACAACAATCTGGTTAAAAAAATACAGTTTTGAAAATACGTTTCCTCTCGCAGTTCTAAGCAACATTGATGGAAGAGAAAAGATTGTAATGAATGAGGGAATAAAATTAAATTCTTTTGCATTTTGTTAACTATGATTTTCTATATTTAACAGAAAATCAAGAAAATGAAATACAGTAGACTTCTGATTATGTGGGGTAGCACAAGAGGCAACATCTGCAATTAACCCAAAATTATGGTTAATCTGACAGCAGCTGAAAAAAAGGTGGGAGAAGAAATAACAGATACCAAAATTAAGAGAAAAATACAATTAACAATTTATTTGTATTTTTAGGCAGTTTAATTTTGAGAGTACATTTAATTATGTAAATTAAATCAGCATTTAAAACACAAACACATCTAAAAACAGAAAGAATAATGTTTTTGTTCATATTAATCTAGTATTTTGATAGAAGTCAATGAGAAATAGAAAATTAATGGCTGTACCCTATTTTATGATTTATTAATTTTTTACCAGAAGACTTAATGATGTTTAAATATTTCAAATTGTGCATAACTGAATTATGTACTGCTGTGGATAAACATGATTCCTAAATATTATGACATAATCTATTATCATTACTATTAACCACCCTCCATTTTCTACCACTTAAATTATCAGGTAGAAATTTTGTTTTATTCTGATGATTTGTGAGAAAAACTTCTCCACAATTCTGCAATAAATAGACTTTTTTTTTTTTTTTTTTTAAGGTGAGGAGTAGTTTATCCATAGCCTAGTTAATCCACCTTCAGTTGTTTCAGAATGGACTGACTTCCATTATGCAAAATGACAAATAAGATACATAAATCATTCTTAAAAAAAATATAGCATACTTCACGTTTGGGCAAAGATGATGAATCTTGCATCATATCAAGAACAATTGGCATAAGTTCGTCCAACCATTTTTTCATTTCAGTACCACTAACCTGGAAAAGAAGCCATTATTTTTAATTTCTGAACTTAAAAAAAATATGCAAATCTTTTAAAAAATGTATCTAAGAAAATTTAAAATGGAAATTATTAAAATAATGGTATAATATTATGAAAAAATATTATGGTAAAACTTAAATGTGTCATGAACTATTCTGGCTTTGAAAACTTTTAACTATTCATCTTGTATAAATGTAAAGTTTCAGAAAACTGGTCTAGACTGATTAAAACTTCAAATGTAATCTATATAATTCATGCAAAAACTCAAGAAAAGTGCTTAGCATTTGCATCTTAAAATTAGAATAGTAAATTCAAATGAATTTAAAAAAAGGGATCATCAATGTATTGGAAATGTGCAACAATTTTTTCTCTCCTCTCCCCTTTAGAATTTTATTGTCTTCGGTCATTAGTCGATGGTAGGATAGTATGGAATTGTCCAATGTTCTATCTACTATAAAGCACTGATACAAGTGTTGGACATTATTTCTAAAGATAAGTAAGAGTGATGAAAAATGAAACATATCAAACCAGATCCACATGAAACATATCAAACAGTGTCTTTTGTATGTTATAATCTAGATAAAATTAAATTACGTTAATAAAGTATACAAGGGTTACCTCGTCTAATGGGAGGGATGCCTTCATGAAAAACTTTCTAAAGGAAACTGCCCCATATTCATGTTACACATGGGAGAAAGCATAAAAACCAACCATGCAGTCAGCCTACTCACCTGGGATTGAACCCAGGTCAAACGCTCAGTATTTTGTGGTCTTAACCCCTCAGCCACTGATGGGACTGTATTATCTAGGTCAATGTTTCCCAAACTTTTGCCATCTGTGTACCCCATCTATAATTTTTGTAATACTGATTTTTTGTAGTACTCTCATCAAAACAAAAAAATTACATATGCTCTAATAACAATTACAATATTTTATTACCTTTGTAATATACAAACAAAATAATAACTGAAAAATAAAATTCAGTCATAATAAAATATAAATGTAATAAATGAAAGTTATATTATAAGTAGCATTCATTACAATCAATGAGAAGGATAAAATTGTTTACCTTGAGATAACAGATCATCATTTGGTTCCCTGCTTCTTAATTTTAATGTGTGATGAAGTTCCGCATCCAAAAGCCTGGGTCCACCCCCCCCCAAGACTTAATGAACTTTGCAATTTCATACAGATATTTAAAAAAGCTGGATACACATTTTGAGTTTGCAATCAGAATATATAAAAGTAGATTCCTTATGCTTATTTTTCAAGAATCTGTCTGAAGCTAATGCCAACAACTGCTCTTTTTCCACATGCAATAAACCTTATGGCATGGATGCTGTGTTAATGTTGAATGGATATATTATCCATTGAATATTTTAGTTTAAATCAAGAGAATAGTTTTTGAGGCCCACTTGTAAATTCTCTAAACGCTGTGTTATACATTTCAGCATTAATTTTACCAGCTGAACTTGTTATAAATGCTTAAAAGAGGGAAAAGAGGTCCACTACCAACTCTCTTTTGACACAAATTAAATTTTGTCATAGTAGCATTCACTTTATCTTGAACATGAAACAATAAAATTTCTTTCTCTTACAAGTTGAGATAATTTAAAATATATCTGCGAAGTATGCCAATTTACAAAGCCATGTAAACAGTTTCTCAACTCAAATCTATCAATAAGAAAAATTTGAAGTTCAAGTGTAAGTTTATAAGGTATATCTCCTACATTCTTAGCGTGCCTTCGTGGTGTAATGGTCAGCACACTGAACCGGTATTTCAGAGGTCTGCGGTTCGATCCCCGGCGAAGGCGTTGCTCATTTTTCACCTCTCTTGCTTCGTAATAACCTAATGTCTCTACAGTGGCGCCTGAACTAAAAGGGTTGTGGATGATGACTCTCCACACCCAGGATTTGGCGACTAGGTCCCCTAAAACCCTAGTCGCCCTTTAAAAAGGGGAGTATATAAGGTATATCTCCTACATTCTTAGCGTGCCTTCGTGGTGTAATGGTCAGCACACTGAACCGGTATTTCAGAGGTCCGCGGTTCGATCCCCGGCGAAGGCGTTGCTCATTTTTCACCTCTCTTGCTTCGTAATAACCTAATGTCTCTACAAGTTCAAATAATTGGTTTAGAATTTTCTCTCATGATAACCAAGCAGCATTTTATATAAGAGAAGCTGAGTATGACTACTTCCAATTTCTTAACAAATTTGAGAAAAAAGTTGTACATTCAAAGGAAAGCATTTAATGTAGTTAATGATTTTCATGCTTTCATCCAAAACTTTCTATACATCATCGGACATCTTACATGTTACTAAAGCCTCTGTGTGTGTCCAACAGTGTGTGGATATGACATTTGGAACAGCATTCTGAACTCTTACAAGGAGTCCTTTAATAATTTTGACTATGCTCCATCTGTACTTACTACAACACATCTATGACAATTAATTTTGTTCTCTTGCATAAATTTATCCACAACATTAAAGATATCTTCTATTGTATGGCCTTGTAAAAGCTGGCAAAATAACAGTCTTTGTGATTTTTTTTTTCAATCAACAAATGCCAGAAGATTTGTAGAATTCAAAATATGAGTGGGCTTATCAATTTGTAATGTATAATAACAACTTATATTGAGAAATATCAGACAATAACATCAGTTCTACATTATTAGATGTCTCAATGATTTGTTGAACTATATTATCTGAGAGAGAAAGCAGCAGAAATTTATTTTGCCCATCTACTATCATTACTTCTGCCATTATCCAGGCTGCAGGCAATATTTAAGTCTTGCCAATAATCTCTGCTGCACTGCATTTTTCAATTGAAAACGACATGCGATATGAAGCTTCTCACTTCCTGACAAACCCTGCATTATTTTCTAAAATTGATTTAAATCCTTAAGTTTGTCCTAAAAAAAAAATTGACTGGTTTATGTTTGTACTGATTGTAGTTTGTCTCAGAATGGCACTTTAATTTGAATGGTTTCGTGCTTTCACTTGTTAGATTTTCAGAACAAATGAATGCAAAGTGGAATAGGCTCTCCTTTCATCTCTAGTCTATGAGAATCCAAATTTAAACTTTCCAGGGGGATGGAACAGATATGTCCTGCATGTTCACTACTTCAAATATGTCTCAAGAAATTTCACTAAATTATGAAGCAAATTATGCATCAGCAACATGTATATATATGTATAACTTTATATATAACTCTATATAATCCCATATATCTAGCTTCCATATATATAAAACCATATATATAACCATATATATAACTCTATATAACCCCATCCCCTTACACAACTTAAAAAGCCCTCATCAGCCTTTATTTCTGCAATCATTGGTCACAGTCATATGCACCCAATTATAAAAATATTTTAAGTAACTAAAATATTCTTGTTTTAGCAATATCAAATTTACAAAAAAAAAAATATTTTCAACAAATAATGATATCTAACTTTTAATTGGTTCCTATACTTATATTTGGGAAAGTTTTATACTCATTATGAATAAAAAAAAATTGTAAGAAATTTGACTCTTGTAGGACAAAAAGTGACTGTGATATTTAATTTCAAAATTTGCAAATTTTTATGACATTTTCAGCTTGAGGGATCAATTAATTTATTTAGAATAATCTCGGGAAATAAATTTGAATGAAGTGCAAAAAAAAAAAATGCTATAATATAATAGGCTGTAAAAGTCATGTGGTATCCACATTGTTTTTTTCAATGTTCATCATCCATTTTTACTCAGATTATTATGCTATCCATTTCTCTTCATTTTATTAATAAATTTGAAAAAAATAACTGTATGAAACATAAAGTGGTATACTAGCACTGATCTAACACCCTAAATTAAATCATTAACTGCCTTTGCACAAAACACTATAATTTCAAATTAATATTACCATCAGAATGGTTTTATTTAAATTTGATGCACAAGAATATTTTATCTTACAACAATAAAACCACACATTAAAAAGGAAGAGTTAAGAATTAAATAAAGTATTTGGTTTATTTCTTTGATAAAATAAAAAGAGAAAAACCTGTGCTTGTTCTCCAATTGCAGCAAGTACACTTATGGTTACACCAGGATTTGGATCTGGATCTTTCAGTTTTGAAATAAGCACCTAATAAAACATGGAAATATTTACATTACTTTTATCGTCCTCTACTGTATTTTATAAATATAAACTCTGCAAAAGTTAACATAATTATGCACTTTTAATTCAAAGGTTATCTTATTCATAATACGAAGGTGTAATATTCTACAAAACTTACCCCTATGTCTATTAAACATAAAAAAATTCAAAATTTCTTATTGTTTTTAATAATATTCAATATTTCTATTAAAATAGCTTAAATATTATGTAATAAAAATACTATCCTGAAAAATTAAAATTAATATTATAAAATGAGAATGTCATAAATATTATAAGATAAAATTTCACTAACTGAAAAAAACCTTAAAAAATAAATGGAAGATAGAACTATAAATTTTCAGTTTATATAATACCAAATAAAAAGACTATTTTCCAAATACAAATAGCTGTATTATTTAGATAAATTACTGCAAATGTTTTCTTCATAGGCTGGAAGCCTTCCCAGAGGACTTATTTAAGAATAATTGATTTATATATTTACATTAAATTGCTTACATTAGGAAAGCCAAGAAAACGCACAAGAAGAAAGTCCACTCTGCCATCAGAAATCAAATCTATGATACAGCTATCAGTATTTAATCGACTTCAGTCACTTGGCACTGACGCCCAAAGCAAAATGAAACTGCATGAAATAATACGGTATAATATGAACAGCTTTGTTAAAATGTGTTACATTTATGATTTGGGCAAAATGAAGATTTAATGTTAAATGCTCTCCAAAACAGTGACACATCAAAAAGAAACATACATGCACACACACACAAACACAGGATATCTCATGAGTTTGAATGCTTTTCAAAAAATCATACTAAATTAACGAAGTGACATTTTAATATGGGGTTCAAACACAAATGTGACATTACACATGGGTAGATTGTTTTTTTTTTTGGGGGGGGGGAAGAGGTCATAAAAATAAATTTTAGTTCAAATTTTCACTATTATTATCATAAAAATATGCAAATTTAAATATCTAAAAAAGGATAAGTGACAGAGTTATCAAAACCTCCCCATAATTGAATTTTAGACAATGGCAGCCTCCCCAGCATCACATTCTAGGAAGGCAAGAAGGATCAAGCTATGAAATTTATCTTCATTTTTATTGCTTTGAATTGGAATTTCTTTCAGTTTTGATTGTGCATAAAAAGAGTGCTAATGATCAACTGCTAGTTTATTAGTGCTTCCTGCAAATCAAATTACTGAAACTATTAAACATATAATTGAAGGTGGAAGATAAAGTGCTTCTGATGAAACTGTTTTATGTAAGCAATGCCTTGACTACAGAAACCATATGGAAATTTTGAACAAATATGAAGCAATGCTGAGATTCAGTGAATGCTAATAGGAACAGAAAATTAACATAATGTTTCATAGTGGAAGACAGCCTTGAAATAACAGTTTTGGGGGGCCTATGGCATAACTGCAGTGTTTCAAATGGATATACTAACTGTAGTGTGATATGAGTGGTCTGTATAGTTTACAAGAAATTGCTATAAACATATCTAACACTAGGGCATTTTACTTTATGCATAGTGTATTAACCCTCTTAATGCATATCCCACGATTTCCACGGGCAGCATAGAAGTAGCAAAATTTCCAAGGGGATGCATATTTTCTGTCTGCTTAACTGTGCAACCCACTCTTTTCCAGTTCATGGTTTCATTTCGGTTTTTCTGTGATGCTCAGTTTTTTATTCAGATCTGGGTTAAAAGGTGGCATTAGTTACCCATATTTCTGTGAAATATACAAGCATATTTTGCACCATTTTGCATACTCTTTTCAAAGTTCAAAGATGTCTGGCAGGAAGTGTTTTGCAAGTGAAATTAGCTACATTCCTGACAATATTTCTGACTCTGATTTCAGTATATTGATAGTCATAGCAAAACTGATGATAATTTCACAGATTCAAAGCATTCAACGTTGGTGCAAAATTGACATGCAAAATATTCCATCTGCTCCTGCTTCATTTCCTTTTCTTGACAAAAACTATGAAATGCTTATATTTTTTATAAAAAAGATAACCCAATGCAAAATATAACACTTTTAGAGTTCCATTTGCAAATTATTGAGCTAAGCATTAAGAAATATTTAGATGGAAATTCCAGTGTTTACCCTGGTGGATTTAGTTCAACTTTCAAACCCATGAGGCTAACTGCTCAATATGTTTCTAGCCTCATATCCACCCCCAATCCCACCAAGTAAGCGATTCGTAGACAGTGTGCTGTTTATAGCTAAAAAAAAACTGAAACTGGGGAAAAAATTCACAAAGAAACGGGAATTTGGCATCAAGCCTTGTTTTGAAGTGTTTGTTTTTGTTTTAAACTTCATTTCTAACAAATGTTTTGTAAGTATTTTGCAGATTTTAATTAGTACAGCAGAAGTCCAGAAATCCACAATGCTTGGGACCAGAAGTTGTGCGGATTTTAGGATTTTGTGGATTTAAGAACAGAAATGATAAACCATAATATTCGGACTAAAAGTGCAATGTAAATAAAGCATATTAGATACATACAAAATAAATAAGGCAAATTATATGCAATAAGATACATTATTACATTAATTTATTATACGTGTTAAATTATTATATACATTACTCATTTATATTAGTGACTACAGGAATATTTTAAAGCATTAAGGACATATACAATAAAGACATATAAAAATGAGGGATATTAATAAAGTATAAAATATTTATTTTTTTTTACATGTTTCAAACATTTTTCTGATAGAGGTTTGTTTTAAAACTTTAAGGTGTTCTAAAGTTATTTTTTTTTTTTTTTTTTTTTTTTTTTTCTTTATTTTTTTCTCTATCGAATGTTTTTTTTTTTTTTTTTTGTAAATTCTATAGATTTATAATCTTTTGCTCTGTGACACAGCTCTGTTCTAAATATTTTAGGCATTTTTCATCATGTTCCAAACCCTCATTAAAAGATATTTTCCACTCCTATCAAATTCGCTATCTGTGTCGGTGTCAGAATCATTTTCTTGCTGTGGCGAGTTCAAAACAGAGCCAATGATTTCATCATTGGTCATCTGATATGCCAGTATTGGCTCATCTGAACACATCATCCATATTAAAAACCTCTTCTGGGCTAAGATTTTTTCTGCTTCTAACACAGAATCATTATTTGGTAATTTTCTTGTCTCACATGAAATATGCTATCAGCCATATTTGAAATATGCTACCACCAATGATCCTTACAATAAATAAATTCCATGAAAGTGTGTGTCAATGCCATTTTAATCTACTTGCAGAATATCATTTGTTGATGATTTATGGTGACATCTGCTATTACAATATAATTGTAAACACACACAAATAAATGCTGAAACATAATTTTTCTCATTTTATTCTTAGATTATGATAGTAACATATATTGTCTGAACTAATATTTATTTTTACACCAAAAGAAATATGCCTCTGTGAAAAGACTTTGGGTGAAAATCATACTTTAAAATCACCAATTATTGATTTTGCATGGTTTTTTAAAAACTTAAATAAATTAACCTTTTTCACTTCTTATTTTTGTAACATAAAAAAGCAGTCGCCTCTATTGAAGAAATTATAATACAATAAATTACAGAACTTTTTTTAATAAATAAATCACTTATCATTTTATCATAAACTAATAAAGAAAGCAGCATACAATAAAAAATGCTTTCATTTATCACCATAATCATTCAAAGAATTTAATCCAGATACTTATATTAATCAAAACTGTAAGAAAACTACATATTTATAATGTTTACGTTTAGTACAGGTTCCATGTACGGCCTAATAAGCCGAGGTGCATTAGCTCCAAGGTGACCCAACATCTTTGCACTTTGTTCTTTGTTACGACCAATTCCAGAATTTTTCAGCTCAGTTAGAATCTAAACAGAAATATTGAAATGTACATTACTTAAACATGAAAATATATAAAATCTATAAAATAAATTACTAATAAAATAATTCAAAGAAAATTTTTTAAAAAGGAATAAACCAAGATGTTACTAATCGTATATACGTGTTCATGTGTGCATAATATTAATCTAAGTTTGCTTTAGGTTTAAAAACCAATTTTATATAGATACACATTTATTATGTAAGGTTTTTTTTTAAAAGAGGACTAAAGACTATGTCACAAGTAATGTTTCCTTTCACATTCTTGTTGTAATAAGATGGACACCTTTAAAAACTAAGAACAGCTATTAACAAAATAAAATAAAATCCTTTACATCAAAAATAACAAACAAAAAAAAAACTAGTGATTTCAGGTCTATCTATGTGTCTATGCATATTTGGGATACTGCAGCGTAATTCACAGATATACATCAGCTGTGGCCCATAAACAACCTTAATAAACTGCAGATTTTTAATTTCCCACTTCATAATAAAGTAATAATACCTGAGAACTTTTACTCATAGCATTATAAGAAAATAACAATCCAAAATTACTAATTCTTCATAGCATTCAATACTGCATATAAGTATATGAACTGCTCTTCATTTTCTTTGGCTAATCTTTAGAGGTTCACTTGAATGTAATTGACACTAGTTAAGTATATGAAATACACATGTTATCGGCAAAGTATGAAACACCGGCATTCTGTAGGCATTGCATACAATGCTGGAAGTTTTTAGGAAAAGTATGAAATATAATAATTATTATGTACTCTCCCTGAGCACTGTATATAATACCTATAGAATGACAAATGCTCTTTAGGCAAAGTGAAAAAAAGGTTATGATAAAGCTATTATGTAAAAGACATTCACTCCTCAAAAATACAAATGCTATTTTGAAAATTTAATGAAAGAGTGCCATTAAAAAACTGTTATTCAAAATATGTAAAAGAACAGTGAGATGATCTTGATACAACATAATAAATTTATATTTCCTATTTTGGTTGAGAGTAAGATTCTACCTGACACTGGAAATTAAATTCAGAAACAGTCATAAGCTTCCCAACAATGCCCTTTTCAACACCTTTTTGTTTTTTCTGGCAGGGCTTACTAAGGTAGTTTACAGTTTAATATCATTATGTGTAACATCTGTATGTTTGGTCGAAAGTTCTTTCAACATTTTGTCACATCGTCCGTGACCAGCAGTCAAATGAGTTTTCACGAAGTACGGGAAATAACTCAATATCCATGATGTAATACTGTATAGTACTGACATTTCTCTAACAGGATAAATGAATGTACTTTTGCTTTCTACAAACATCACATCCTAGTGGTTCAGTGGCCAGTAGTTTCATGGTTCCTTCTTAAGAGTCATTTTGGCTTTTTTACATCATTTAATAACTTCTAGTAAGCAGTTTCAGTTCTTCAAAACGAATCGGAAATGTATTTCATAGTTTGCCGGTTTGTCATATGGCATTCTATAGAATGTCTAGGAAATGTGTGAAATATGAATCATTTCATACATTGACAGTTTTAGGCATTCTAGTTTTAGTTCTAGTTGTGAAATATGAATCATTTCATACATTGATAGTTTTAGGCATTCTAAAGAATGCTGGATTTCAAACTTTGCCAGTAACACATACATTTCTATCAATAGCAATTTTTCTTTAAACATCTATTCTTATGCCAGTTCCTCAAACTACACACTATTACAGCAAAACAAGGTACCAGACAAAGATAAATTATTCAATGTAAAGATAAATTATCGTACCACACATTATTGTGTTCATTAAAAACAGCTGTAATGAAATTAAAGAATAAGCATACGAAATCTATCATAAGAGATGCATGCTATTCATTCAATATTTAATACTACTATCAAATTTCTGATTTAAAATGCAATCATAATTCTTGAGTGATGCTCAGGTGAAAAATACTATACATTTTCATGTCTTCCTATATAATCTAAATCAAATAAAAATAATTAAAAGCACTATTGCATAGACATGTCAAATTGGCATAATTAGATATTTTAAAAATTCCCAGCATAGAAAATGTTTTCTGCATAACTGTGATATACTTTTACAGTACAAAGAGGTTATGAAAGATTTGTTTCATAACGCATGTCTCTGCCAGATTTACTTTTAGCTGCAGCCTTTTTTTTACACATCAAACAGGCACTACTGTTTTAAAATAAAATGTAAAATCATGTCCTAGCAAAATAAAATACATAGACATGATCATGCCCTGGAAACTGATGGGCAATGAACAAAAAGAATCTAGATGCATCATTTATCATCCATTTGCTTTGCCAAATATTGCCATGCATGAAATATAAAAGTCTTTTATTTCTCTTATGCATACCTGATTCTCAAAGTGTTACCAACCCACAAAGCATATGCACTTTATCTGTTAAATTTGGTTAATCTTTTCTGGTTAACATACCGAGTAGTTTCAAAACAATAAATGGACTGCTTAACAATTTAATACTTATTTTTTTATATAAAATACATTTAAATCATAATTTATCCAACTGTTAAATTTTATGAAAATTTGCACCTTCATTGCAAGAAATAAAAGATATTTCTTCCATATGATGTAGAATCTTTCTAAACGGTCATTTAAAAGAAAATGATATTTATTTCCTTATTAAATTTTTTACCAGTAACCTCTATTGCAAGATATAATATACACTTCTATGTTAAGCATGAAATATTTATGTTACTATATGCATATTTATGCTACTTTTTTTAACATGCATATTAATGTTCCTTTTTACACAGTCTAGTCACATTAATGTGACCATCTGTCAAAAGCCAGAATAACCACCTTCCGCAGAGCGGACTGCTGCGAGACGTGCAGGAAGAGAGTCACATAGGTCCCTGAAGGTGTTCTCTGGGATGTTGAGCCATGCCGACTCTAATGCCGTGGCCAGCTGCGCTAGATTACGCGGTTGAGGATCCATGGCGCGAACAACTCGATCGAGATGGTCCCACAGATGCTCGATTGGGTTTAAGTCAGGTGAGTTTGCTGGCCAGGGGAGGACGGTAAACTCATCCTGGTGCTCTTCGAACCACGCACGTACACTGGCAGCTGTATGGCACCTCGCATTGTCCTGCTGGAAGATGCCATCATCCTGAGGAAAAACAATGCGCATGTAGGGGTGAACATGGTCCGCAAGGACAGATGCGTACTTGTATTGATCCATTGTGCCTTCCACAATGATCAGTGAACCTAGAGAATGCCAGGAAAACATTCCCCAGACCATAATGCTCCCGCCTCCAGCTTGGACCGTTCCGGCAATGGTTGCAGGGTGGTTCCTTTCAGAGGTTTCACGCCTTATACGCCAACGTCCATCTGTCCGATGGAGCATAAAACGCGATTCATCCGAAAACGCAACCTGTCGCCACTCAGTGGACGTCCAGCTGCTGTACTGGCGTGCAAATTCTAGCCTTCGCCGTCGATGAACAGCAGTCAGCATAGGTGCACGAACCAGGCGTCTGCTTCGGAGGCCCAGACGCAGCAATGTTCGCTGAATAGTACTTTGGGAGACACTTTTGGTAGCCCCTTGGTTCATTTTGGTGGTCAGTTGCTCAACGGTAGCCCGTCTATCTGCCCGAACGCATCTCCGCAACCGTCGTTCGCCTCTGTCATCTATGGCCCGTGGTGCACCACATTTGCCACGTCGCTGATTTTGGACAGTCCCATTTTGCCATGCACGGTACACTTTTACCACGGCGGCACGCGAACAGTTCACAAACTCAGCCGTTTCGGAAATGCTTCCACCCTTGGCCCGAAAGCCAATGATCATGCCCTTTTGGAAGTCGGATAAATCGCTTCGTTTCTGCATTACGCCAACGATTGAAATGTTTTCCAAAGCCCTCACACACCCTTTATATACGCTCAACTGCACTGTGCTGCCACCTGCCTTCTGTGATTGGTTATTTAACTCTGACATGGAAAGTACGTGGTGGTCACATTAATGTGACTGGACTGTGTATGTTAAGCATGAAAATTCTTTTCCTCAACATGCACTTGGAATTTTGCTAAGAAATTCTAAATGCTGTAAATAAAGACACAGAAAATGCTTCAATTAGGATGTGAAAATAATAGGATATTAATGACAGATGATGCAGTGTAAAAAATGGAAAGAATACAACTTCATCAGCAAAATAAGAAAGGAGCAGCTAAACCGTTTAAATATGATGAAAAGGTAAATAACCAGGTTTTTAAGATTTTATAAATGAGCATAATCAAAAATGAACATCAAATAAGTTTCAAGTTGCAGTTCTTTGCTTAGTATCTCATTCAGTTACAAATAACAGCATTAAACCATTAAGCATTAAGACTTTAAAAATTTTTCTAAGATAAACTGGATCGTATTCATATTAACATGAATAAAACCCTGAAAATGCCTAAACAACTGCCCTTGTTGTCCAGGCTCAAACTGAAACTGAGCAACCAGTGTTCAGCAGACTTAAAACTGACATGGCAGGCTGTTTTATTTTGTGTAAAGCAAAATATTAAAACCTCTTTTTTGAAACATGCCTTTTATACATTTGACGGTTGCATTACTTTCAGGACACTTCCGCAGTTTACAAATCTACAACAAAAGTCTAGAAGTTTGATTTTAATGGGACTATTAAGCTGTCTGGCTTATAGTGAAGAGTTCTGGTAAGAATATGTATGCAACCACATTGACATATTAGAAAGTTAACAGCAGAGTATACAGTTTTCTTTTTATAAAAAAATATACCTGAATTAAAGTTTTCCGTAAGGCTGGCATCACATATGCAGGGTTTACTGCACTAAGACGTCCAACCGTGCAAAGTGTTAACTCTCGAATTTCAAACATTTCATCATTTAGAGCTATAAATAGTGCATTCAAATTCTCAGATTGAGCTAAGTAAGGGTCAAACTTTTCATCCAATGATGCTAGCACACAATAACGCACATTTTGATCTAAAAGAGAAAAGACATAATTTGACATTTGTGTGAGGATTATAATAACAGCAACAAACATATCAAAAATAATTTTTAAATAATTTAATTACAATTTATGCAATAAAAATTTTTAAATAAGAAAATTAACTCTGCATAGTCTCTGCTATGAACTATCTAGTAAATGAGTAGAACAAGATAGAATAATTAAGGTTACATTCTGGCACATAACTAATTGATATTTTCCATGTTCAATTAAAAATCAGGTGTTTAAATACGAATAAAGCAAAAAGGGGGGGAGGAAAATAAAAAAAAAATTAGACACATAATAAATAATAAATTTCCGTCAACTCTAAAAAATTTATACAATACTTTTACAGCATTAGAAATATGCAGCAATAATTATCAACAATAGAAACTTAGCACACCTGTAGTCATGTAAATACTGCAGAATGAAAATGGAAAGCAAATAAAAGCAAAATACAGATATAAATAAATATATGTAACAGTTAACCATAAATAAAAACTGAACACCGCTTTTATTCAAGAATAAGAATGAAACAAAAAACATCTTGTTATTAGCTTAAAAATTAAAGCTAACAGCAACTTATTATACGGGATATTCCAGTGTGAACAAACTTGGAGAAAAGGCAGAGAACATAGTGAACAAGAATTGGTTCACAAATACTGAGTTGATGGATATGCATTTTATGTCTACAGTCTATATGTCTACAGCCTAGTTAATGGAAATAGATGTGCTGATGCATCGGTTATATCGAGAATATCCAGCAAAGAACCAATCAAATCATCAAATGTTCACTCGGGTACATCTGAACCTTGAGGAATGTAGATCTCTTACAGGAAGGATACAGGATACTAGGCAGCCGCAAACAGTATGAGCACCCATATTGGAAGAGGAACTGTTGTATACTGTCAAATTAAATCCCGGAACCAATACACTGGTTACTGGTAGGTGCTAGCTGCTGTGATTGGATAATCTCAGGCAACTGTCTGCTGCATTATGCAGAGCAAGGAATTACATTCCTATATCTTTAAAGAGTTCTATTATTGTAGATAGAAGATCCCACATGATGAGACACATTTGCACTATGGTTTCAAACTCATCCTGGCCACATTTTCCAGCTCTGTTTTATTCTTCAATAAAGCTACCTTTTCATGTGAAGGGTTTTCAATATGCCCAATGCACATATTTGGGATGTAGATAAGCCACACTGAACCCAACACACATGCCACATAACATCAGTTCAGTGTTAATGTGTGGGCAAAAATCATGGTAGATTGCGTCATTGGTCCATGCCTCTTACCACTTCAACTGGATGGTCACACATACCTGATTTTTCTTCAGGAGGTTCTTCTGGAACTGCCTGGACACTGTCCCTGCACATATTCATGGCTAAATTTGATTTCAACATGATGGGGCACCATAATATTACGTCACATTCATTCGTTACCATTTGGACGAAACCTTTGGAAAGCCTTGGGTTAGGCATGCCCCCCCAGGTCATCTGATTTATCTCCCCTGGATTATTTTAAATGCAATACTAGGAAGAACATTCTTTATGACATGCCAGTAACTTCTAAAATGGGCCTGGTGGCATGACTCAGCATTGCTGCCACTGCCATCCATGAAATGCCAAGTATCTTCGAAAATTTTTGCTAATCCATGCCACATAGGTATGCATCAGTGCTAAATGGGTGTACTATGATGATTGTAAATATTTTTGTACTCATATAATTGTAAAATTAAATTTTTTGCACCACTTTCTGTTACTAACTTTCCTCTGTCTTTACCTCTATCTATCACATCTGGGTGGTATTTCCACTCATACTTTCCATACATGTGATTATGATTCCTAATGATGTTTTCTACCTCCCCTCCAAGTTGGACACCCTGTATATATTTAGCAACAGTTATTAATATATCACTTAAATGCACATTTATATCATAGTTCCTTATAAAGTAATTTAAATTTCTAAATATATGCATAAACTCTTCTTCTAAATAAATTTTCCTTTATATAGAAACTTGATTTAAAAATACTAGGGACAGAAAGTCAATACAAACCAGCATCTGTGACTCCAACCATGAGTAATTTCCCTAATACTTCTTGCACAGTTGACATGAGGGAATGACCATATCTTCCACTAGCGTTCACTGACTATTCAAGACAAGAGAAAAGTTAAAAGTAAAAAATACTACAATTCACAAGGATTTAAGCTTGAGTTTACCGTATTTAAATATGGAGTTAAAATATGAAAAGTTTTGATTTCAGGTAATATTACTGTCTCATATTTTTCTTGCCATTCTGTTTATACTCAGCTACTAAATCAATCATTTAGAAACTACAGATCAAAAGTTATCCTGTAACTGATAAAAACATTTTTGCACAAATGTGTTATTCAGCAGTTACATAATTTTTGTAATAGGTTTTTATACATTAATATAATTACCTAGGCACAATTCCATTACTGTTTACAGATGAAAAGATTAAAGTTACTTATCAGGTGCAGACTAGTGGTTTTCATGAATTTTTTAAATAAAGATTTCCAAACTACTGATATTTATCATAAGTTGGCATGCAATATCAACATATGAAAACTTAATTCAGCAATTTGAAATACAGATTTTAATTATTAAATAAGGATTACAAGATATATTAAAAAATAAAATGTTCATATTCATCACCAAATGTTTCTTTCAATTTTTTTTAGGTGCTGTTCTTCTCAAGTATATAGTGATCTATCTTTACTTTACATCAGAGAATTACAAAGACTCAAACCTGAGCAACACTGGCTACCTCCTCAAACCCACCCACTCAATGCTTATATTAGAGATTTCGTGGCAAAATTCAGTATTCCTTGAGAACTTTTAGCACAGTTTCTTCAGTTGCTGCCAAATTCCACAAGCACAAAGACAAAAATATCACAATTACACTTTTGATAACAATTGGAACTTGAAATACTACAAAAAAAAAAAAAAGAGCATTCGAAAACAGCGATGCTGCTTGGCTGAAGGATTGTTATGAGCATGGTTGCATTTTGGCACTTTATGAAAAATTTGGCAACTTCTACTAATAGTAACTGTATACCTAATAATAACTGTTATACTAATATCTTCTACTAGTAATAACTGTTCTACTAATAATGACTGTGGTTGTGATAACACATAAGTGATTTGCAAACTTTTTCTCAAACAAAAATTGAATACCCAAGCAATTGCCAAAAATATTCTGCTTTATATTCTAAAAAGAAAAAAAAAAAAAAAAAATTCAGCGGTTTCAAGACAATTTTTTCCAAATTCATACGTTTGAATGCACAAGTAGTTGCAAAAATCACATTCAGTTTTGAATTTTAATAGAATGAAGACTGAAATGACAGTTTTAAGACAATTTAAATGCCTAAGCATTTAGTAAAGTCTTAATACTTCTGTTTTGAATTTCAATAAAATAAAGATTAAAGGGCCGGCTTTAGGATAATTTTTCCAAAATTATTTGTTTACTGCCATCAAAATTTTAATATTGGATTCATAAAGATGTATTACTAGAATACAAACAAAACAAGTAGTCGCATTTTAAGCCAAAGTTTTTGGAGAAGTACACTGAGAAATACGTTATATATTTCTTCTATTTATTTATTTATTTATTTATTTTTGAAAAGAATTTCTTTCATTATCTTCATTCTTCACTGAACAATGAATTAAACAGAAATATGCCTCAAACTTGTTCATAAACTATAACAGAAATATAGTTACTTTTTGAAAAATTTCATACGTAACTTTGATGAGAGTTTTAAATTTCAAAGAAATACAAAATTACTCAGTCAATTTACTATTTCTCAATTGTGCTGTATTTAATTTTATTAAAAAATATCTTGCTGCATATTGCACCCTTCCTTCTCAAAAGGATGATAGATAGAATCATACTACAGAACTAAGAGAGATAAATTGTGCATTTAACATCAATTTCTCCAATATAATTTTAAAATTTTTAGATTTTAGATTTATCAGAATAAAATTTTTAAAAAAACATCACATTATAATAAAATTTCACAATTTAAATACAGTTATTATTATAACCTTGTACATAACATCACCAGCCCCTCACAATAATAATTATTATTTGAAATTATTTGCAAATGTAAAGAAAAAGTTATACATTAACCGCAAATTCAGAAATAACACTGCATTAACATAACCAATAAGAAAAAATTCCAACTTAACATATGTAATTAAAAATTATGTCTACTCAAATGTAATTCAAATTGTAAAGTATTATACCAAGCCCTAGATGATCAAACTTAGGAACTTTTTATTCTTTAACAAATATTAATTTAATTTTCTAAAATTATTTCCTAATATTTTTATACAAGTCTCAAAGTTTGAATCAGCAGTACATATTCGCTTTAAATATTATAATCATACTATCATAATCATCATTTTAAGAAAGCTTTTTTGTACAATAATTCTTCATATATGAAGATCATTCAGTCCTCTCATTATGAAATAGAGCAATTATTTTGTAAGAGAATACACTTATTCCTATTACATAAGACTCCATTATAACAAACTATGATTTGAAACTAAACAGATTTCTAATATACCTATATTACAAAACTGTTTACTTGAAATTGTTCTACAATTCTTAAATATAAAACAAAGAAAAGACTACCGAGTAAAAATCAAAAAGTTTCTGAAAAAAATTCAGCAGAAACATGAAATGTGAAATTTGCAAAAATGAATTCACATATCAGGAACATAATCAGAAAAAGAAAGCCCCATTAAAGAAAATTAAAAATCACACTTATTTTAACACATTCTTTACTGTGTGATCTGACAATAACATTAAAGACTAATAAACAAATTGTGTCAAGAACAGATTTGGTGACATAATGGAACGATTTTTAGCATCTTAGCAAAATTATATAAAATTCTTTAAAAAAAAGAGTCTCAAGTGTAAAATTCATAAAACAGTAGGTTTTACAAAAATTTTGATAAATTCTTGAAATTTGGTGTATATGTGATACCATCTTTTTTGCCTCCATCTTTTCAACAACAATGGTGCACATAAAAAGCTCTTAAAATTTGAATTATTTTTAAAAGCTCATTAGTATAAAATCAAAAATGTGTAAATTAAGTTATAGTTGCTTGTTACTATAAAATCTAAACTTTACAAATTCAACCTCAGGTCATGTTTACTGCTACATCATATTTATTTATTTATACATACAGATCCCTCTCCCAATGTTCTTTTTGCAATTTCAGTATTGGATCAACCCAAAAGTTCTGTTATTTTTCAGATTAAAGCACAATTTTTTTTCCAAATTATTCTGTTACTGTTGATATGGAATGAACTTGATTGAAGCAGGCCTTTTCTGCCCATGTTGAAAAATTCCAGCACATGTGTTGAGGCATAATTTTTGTTCTAGTGCTAAGAATCAAGAATCCAAAAGTTAATTTTCCTCAAATTATGTTTTATTCTAAAAAGAAAAAAATGCCATTTGGATGCCCCTGCAAAACATGTGCTATATTTGGAATAAGTGCTGTTTCTGGTGATATGGTTTGGAAAGCTGGAGAAGTTTAAGGAAGGAAACTTCAGCCTCAAATATGATGTCCGCTTTGGATAACCATCTTCTGTGAATAAGGGCCTGTTAAAAGAAGCTATTGCTGAAAATCCAAGTTATACAGTTCAACAGCTGTCAGACAGAATATATATTCCAAAAAGAATATGCTTGTTAAAGGCCTGGCATGTTATTTTTTGCTAAAAAAAATAAAGAAGCTCCTATTTAAACAGCTCATTATTGAAGATGAGATGTTACAAGAAAAAGATTATGGACTAAACCAAAAGGACTTAATTTAATAACATTGAGAGGCTTGTGTACGCTGAGAGTACAAAGGAATTCTGTACTTTAAACTGTTACCACAAAATCAGACAATAAACTAAATAAAATACCATTTCCAAATGGCAGTTTTAAAAGCAGGAATTGAAACAAAGTTCTTAGAACTGACCATTCTTCAAGGTGTTGTCATCTATCATGACAATGCTTGGCCCTACATTTCAATGAATGTCAAATGCCTGAGTTGTATTATATCCCTTCCATTTCACTAGACATTTCCCTCTAGGATTTTTATCTCTTCAGGTCACTTTCAAATTCTCAGAATGGCTTTGAGTTCATTTCTTTAAAAACTGTTAAAGAGCATATCAGTAAATTTCCAATGACTTTTAAAAGAAAGAATTCTCCAGCTGCCTGAGAGATGGCAAAAAATCCTAGGAAAAAACCATGCTTATGTGATTCAATGAAAGTTTCTTATGTTTTTATATTGCTCTATTTGTATTTTGAATAAAAAAACCCCACAGAAATTTTTGGATGACCTAATATATTCCTGAATGTTACCCCAACCTTGATATTATAATAATAAATAAGAATATTTCTTATTTATTATCATGTTAAATTTTTTTGTTTCAATGGCCAGACACTTTGCTTTTTAAGCATTCACAAGAACGGCAAACACATTGGTAATTTAGTTATATCACCACCAAGAACACTGTTCTGGGTGCACTAACAGGGACAATCAAATTATATCCAAAAGAAAGGGGAAGCTTCCTTACATTTTTAAGGTGAATACCCTTTTTCCCTACCACCAACCTCTTGAGAGGAATTTCAGCACAACAGTATTTAAGTGTCCTTATGCTGCAAAAACACTATATGCTTAAAAAGCATCCATACCTCATGTAAAACTCATTAAAACTATTGTGAATGCAACAAACAGAAAGACTTCTTGTCTAACATAAAATTATATATTATGGGGAAGAAAGATTATAAACCAAAAAGTAAAATTATTTCAGTTTGATATATTAATTCATAATATTATATGGAGGGCAGATAATTTAAATGTGACAATCATGGATTCCACACAATTAAGCTCATAAATACCCTACTACTTCACTGTTACAGTAAATGTATAAAAATGAATTTCGATTTTTGTGTTAAAATTCCTACTAGCTATATATATTAGAAATCAGATTCATAAAAGCACATTGGATGAAGAAACAAAAAAAAATATTATATAAATGCTTAATCTGAAACTTGAAGACATCATTAATTGATCACAAAATAAACCATTTTTCATATTATGTCAAAAATTTTAAATTTTTACCTGAATAGCAGGAAATAAAAGTTTACAGCATGTTCTTACTGCTTCGAGACGAATTTCTTTATATTCACTTGATAAATAGTTCTCAGCACAGTAACGTACAAACAGCATAAGCGGCCGGCCTGAAAGAGACTGACTTTATAATCCATTATTTTTAGTACTTTCACTACTTATGAAAATACTTGAAAATAATGTACTTTCACTATTTATGAAAATACTTCAAAATAATGTACTTTCACTATTTATGAAAAACAATATTTTACCTTGGAAATCAAAACTTCCCAATGTTTTCAGGGCTAATGTAATACTTGCTACATCTGTTACTTCCAATAAATTTTGATGCAATCCTAGCAATATAAAAAATTAAGAAATTAATTCCTGCATCTCTCACTTAAAATCTAAATAGTAATAAATATATTAATTTAGAAAATTTTAAAATCTAGATAGTAACAACTATACTAATTTAGAATTATTATACTTAAAAATATTTTTTAAACATTACAAGTCTTCAAAAATTTAATAACACTATTAACCTCGTATCTGTGGGTAATATGTTCCAAGACTTACCACAGATTTGGGAAACTGCTGATACCAGCAAACGAGATATTCACAATATATGCATAAGAGTATGATTCAGTTTAATTGAAAATTTACCAAGTAAGACATTATGAACATTTACTAAAACACAAATGCAGGGGATAAAATATATATTGTACATATTTTTTTTTTCTGCTATCCAGATTAAAAGAAATTTTTCAGCATGCTCTAACATCTCTGATCTAAATTTAGCAATCAATTTTACTCTTGCAATGTGAGCCAATTTAATAACATTTTTGCTTTTCACAATCTACACACCATCATACTTATCATATGGTACGCAACAGCCAAGTCCTGGATATGCATGCCATCTATATATTTTTCAAAAATTTGATGTGTACATCTCATGACTTCCTTGAATGGAATAATAAATTATATGCATTTTTTGCAGCATTTCATTTAAACTTATTTCCTCAAATTTCAATAACGATATATTTCTCATTCAATTAACTCAGTTCTAATTTTGCGGCAAGGCAGAAATACATGAAATATATAAAACACCAAATACTGTTAAAACAGTTAAAAAAACAATTTTTACAACTAAAAATAAGAGCTTCTACTAAAGGTTAGGTTATTCAATTATGGCAAAGCACACGAGGGCTATCTGCCTAAAGGGAGGGATGCCTTCAGTGAGGACTTTCTAAGGGAAACTGGCTCGTATACACTTTACACATGGGGAAAACCATGAAAACGCCCATGCAGCCAGCCCGTTCGCGGGATTCGAACCTCGAACCGAACTACCAGTGTTCAGTGTCTTTACCGCTCGGCCGCTGATGGGCCAAGTTTCTACTAAAAAATAAGCAATTTGGCCAGTAGGCAAGAATGCAGATTTTTCGGTGCACTAGCAGGAAGTTTACCTTTGGTCCCACTTGGCAGAAAGACATTGAAGGTGCAGAAACTGACTTAATTAACTATTCTGCTAAGTTTCAACTGTAAACACATATCACTGCTATGGTAAAAAAATCTGGCTTAGTTACACTTAAACAACTTTTAAATTGCTGATAATTATACAACTATTACATGCAAATTAACTAAAGGCATAAAAACTTTAACCAGAAGATAAGAACAACATAATTCAATCATTTCTAAAACAAAAAAGCACAATTTATCAACGTATAAGGAAAAAAAAACTGAGTTTGTGGAGCCAAGTAACAGAATGGGCATGTATGTATATATATATATATACTTTTTTGTGCTGCCGACTGCAACCAAAAAGGGAGGTGCATATCTATATGTTATAGCAATCCTATATACAAAATTTCAACATTCTCAGGCTACTCGTTTTTGAGTTATGTGAAACACATACATACGTATGTACGTACACACATCACGAAAAAACTCTCTTCCGAATCCTTTTTAAATCCTTTTTGCAACCGATTTTGTAAAAAAGAGTTTGTCTTTACTTACAGATGCTACACAAAAACATCCTTAAATTGTATTCAACAGCGGTCAAAATCGATATTTTCATTGAAATATGATGCCTGAAAATTGTTTTTACTACAATACTTCCTTTACTTTTGTACAAGGAAGTAACAATCTGCTTTATCACCTCCATAGTCATACTAACAACTTTCTTCATTGCTTGACTCTTCTCAAAATTTGCAAAACCCAGTGGTAATTAACGAATTTACAAAAAATTTAAGTGAAAAAAAGGAGAAAAAAAAACTTTAAAATTCACAGTTATAACGTGAGTTGTTTGCCGAATATGGCATACTGGCACTCATGTGTATACTGGGCATGAGTATATACTGGGCATGAGCATACTGGCACTCATGTGTAGTCACAGCATAAAATTAGATAACATGGGTAATTGCATGCAGTTGTCCCTTATTAAGTTATAAGTACTGCAGACAAATAACATACAAACAAAATCGTTTCCAAACAGGATGTATATTAAATTTGATTTATTTCAAAGCGGGCACATACCGAGGTACTACTGCATATTAAAATAATCTAGAATATATGGTGTACTAGAACCATCTCTTGTACCAATGAAAGTAAAATATTCTTACATCTTAATCCAGAAAAGATAAGCAAGAAGTGTAGTTCCTGTATTGTACAGTAGAACATACCATTTCAAAGTAAGGTAGAAATAAAAATTAATGAACTATTAGCATATTAGTGGATTCTAAGTACTTGTAGAATCACTATTCTTATGCTTTTCGGCTTGTATTGTGGTAAATGAGAATTTTGAAATCCTTATTTTGATTTAAAAAAAAAAAAAAAAGAATAGTGAAGTTCATTATTCATGCGAGTAGAGCGAATGCTAGAAACAAGATTGGAAGCAATTTTAAAAAGAAATAAACACACAGAAGACATATACTCTCTGCCCAACACTCGTCAAGATTCTTTGCTAACATATTTATGATGATTTCACTGGAAATTCACACTGGGAAGTGAACTCAAGAGTTTGAGTGATCTCGATAACCTGAGCATGCACATAAAATTCTAGAATGAAAATCTATTTTCATCCCCCATATTTAATTACATCGGGCTGAAATAAACATGCAGATGTATGGTGAGATAGCAGAAAGTATGTTTAATTGCTATATTTCAGCTAGATTGTGATTTATTGTCTCGTAGCTTGCACTTCAAAACTTAAACACTTAACTTTTCCTTCTGCATTTGAACAATGGACATGGAGCTATTACTCATTAGTAAAACATTTTTAATTAAATATTTATATCATCTATAATAATTAGCATACGTTAAAACAAAAATAAAAATTATTTTATTTTATTAATAAAACTAAAATTTTAAGAAAATGATACCTGAAGAAGAAGGCTGGTTATTTAAATGCTTTGGCATACCAGGATGACGTAAAGAACGCCTCATCAAAACAATAGATAGCATCTTTAGAAGTCCTTCTTGGATATCCCTTTTAAGTTGTGGTATTTGGGTAGCAAGCTCCCGTAATGATGCAGTAAGAGCAGGACTTAATAATTACAGAAATTTCAAATTAAGAAACAATACAAATTCTAGTTTTAGATGATAATTTTTCCCTAAAGTTGCACATAGTCAATAAACACACAAAACGGAGAGTTTAATCACAATTCCTAATAAATTACAAAATAAAAAATTCACACAACAGGACATTTCATAGAAATGCACATAATGATGCTTTAAAATTCAGTAAAGCCTCACATGAACATTTATAGCAGATATGAACAATATACTTAGATGTAATCCCTAAAACTATAATAATCCAAATCCTACTCCTAACTCCTAGTAAACAAGACATGCCAAATTCAAAAGTCGTGTTTTTCTTTGTTTTTTCTTTCTTAAAGAAATTACACAATGTTTTTAGAAATTATTTTTAAATAGCAAAAATTTACAAATAGGATTTTTTTAAATAACAAAGAGCACATAATATCCAATTAATATCTGAAAATACAATCACTGAGTTTTAAACGCAATTACTCGTAATATGAAAAAACTCATATATTTTTTTAATTATTATTTAAATTTTTTATAGAAAAATAATAGTTTGATCCATTTTCATATAACTATTAACAAAAGAAGCAAATTTTGTTTTCTCAAAGAAAGAAGCATCATAACTTTGTTCAAAGCAGTTGCTACACGAGCCTGTTTTTGCTAATAAAAGTTTTTCAGTCTATCAATCATTCATACTTGATCTAAATCCAGTCCTTGTTTTAACAATAATACACTGAAATTTTTTTCCAATGATAACAGCATATACATACATATTTCAAATATTTCTTATTATGCAGCTGTTGGAATTATTTCAATTTTTCTTTCCTTTTAATTTTTTTTTTTAAAGATAGCAATAAACATTAGCAACGAATTCATCCACATTTACTGGTAAAGAAGCTTTTCAGCTGCTAAATTTGGAAAGTGAATCCCATAACCTGCAAATCTGAGTTTTCCTATTTAAAGAAACTTGCAATATGAGTCTCCAAGTGCCATTACTGGTGCTTTGCTTACACAAACAACTGAAAGCTTATCTAGTGGAACTCCATTTTACTGCAAAGTTTTAATTATTAACTGGGCTACATTACTACACCTGGTGAATATCCTTTCAGAAGTGGGTACATTAAGTAAACTACAGTCAATTTCTAAAGCCCCAGGGTTAAAAAAATTAACAACAAACAGAAATAATTTTGCATCAGTATTGCTTTCGTCAGAAGAAAGGAGATATTTTAATGCACACAGCAACTGAAGATTTATTTTTCCTACCAATTCCTTTAAAAGCTACAATCATTTTTGTCTTTCTACATGAATATTTCTGAGTAACTTCATGAATGAGAATCATTTTCCCTAATAAAATTGCAATGTGATTGATGGCATTCAGACAGAAAAAAAGGTATTATTCATTAATAACTTTTCAATCTTCTCTTTATATATATATATTTTTAATTTTACTTTTTCTTTTCTATCCTTGGGTTTTTATGTACACATATATTTTAATATATTGACCCTTGCATCATGCAAAACTGAAAAACTGCAAAGATAAATGGCACATATTGCAACCATATTATACTTTCTTGGGTAAACAATACAAGAAAAGTCATTTATACATGTTTTTTGAAAAGTAAATGGGCATTTTACTTTTCTGCAAACATAGCAAAGACATCAAAAATTTCACTTTTGGGTGAAATAATGAATTATTAAGTCAAACTAATAAACATTAAGAAAAATTTTAGACTAAACAAAAGTTAAGAGAAACATATTATCAGTGGCTAGGTGTATACTTTTACAGTTCATATGCTTAACATGGAAATGATTACAGAAAATTTTACAAAGAGAGATAATATGTAATGAGTATTAGTTATTGCCCACCTCCATCAGGACACATACATATCATACTTTCTGGGCATAAACTGGCAATTTTTTAAAGTTAAATTATGATGGTCTGACTATATATGGATCCATTAATCTTGCAAAAATTTCCCATTAGCCAGGCATAAGGGATAAATTGCCAAATACAGCACTTATTTCATTTTTTAAGTTTATGGAAAACAATTTTAAATTAAATAAAGTTAAATAAGTTATTTGCCTTATAAAAATTAGTTGTTTCATTTCTGAAATTATTTATATTGCTAGTTCATTGTTTTGTCACCAAAACAAAGCATCTGATGTTGACAAAGCTTCTGCCCATCTAATGGAAAATGATCACTTGCTGCTTTTTTCAATTTTGGCACTGCCGCTAAATCAAGACATTTTTTTCTTCACTCTTGAACTCGTTTTTCATTTATGAAGAAGTGCCGAGCAGCCAGTTAGAATTTTCAGCAAATGCAATCACATAAGTGTATATATATATAGTCGGTGTGTGTGTATATATATATATATATACACCGACTACCAATAAGTATTTGGACACCTATGCAAATGACGATATCTGCGGTCCTAAGGTACGTCATGGACTCCGCCGGTATATATCGTGTACGAAACAGCATCGGCTTTAGTCGCATGCAAGATGCCTCGCAGTTCAGAGCTGTCTGATTTCGAAAAAGGTATAATTTTTGGGTATCACAAATGTGGCCGATCCTTAAGGGACATATCTAGCGATCTGAAGTACCCAAAATCGACAGTGGCCTATGCGATTAAGAAGTGGAAGGTGAGCGGTGATTGTCGGAATGTGCCCCGAGTCGGCAGACCAACGAAACTGGGAGATATAGACCGACGAGTGCTGTCCAGAGAAATTCGGAAGAACCGCATCCAACTGATGGTCCTCATCCGCAAGGAGTTTCAACAGGCATACGGGAGTATTGTTTCAATGAATACCATCCCTAAGGAAGCACATCTGCTTGGTTTTGATGGTCGTGCTGCTGCCCATAAGCCTTTGATCACAAAGTCCAACCGCACTGCTCGGTTAATGTGGTGCAAAGCACACCGAAATTGAACCGTAGATCAGTGGAAATGGGTTCTTTAGAGTGACGAATGAAGGTTCACCCTTTACCGTTCAGATGGTAGGGTCTGGGTCTGGCGTCTACCTGGAGAACGTCTCCTGCCAGAATGCATTGTGCCAACAGTCAAGTTTGGCGGAGGTGGAATTATGGTCTGGGGGTGTTTCTCCTGGTATGAACTGAGACCCTTAGTCCCCCATTCATGGTAAACTCAACTCCGATGCCTACTGCACTATTTTGGATGACAATGTGCTTCCTACGTTAAGGCAGTTTTACGGGTTGGACCCCTGTTACTTTCAGGACGACAATGCCAGTTGTAATATTTTGACGTTAACCAAGGCTTGGTATGGTGCCAATGGAGTTCATCGAATGCACTGGCCTGCCCAGAGTCCAAACCTGAACCTTATCGAGAACCTCTGGGACGAGTTGCATCGCCGAATTCAACCCATGCAAAATCGGTGAAGCAACTTCTATATCTTCTCCAAGCCGAGTGGAAGGCAGCTGAGGAGTGAATACCACTAGCTGTCATACAAAGACTTGTGGAAAGTATGCCCCGGAGGGTCCATGCTGTAATTACCTCTCGTGGAGGCACTACCAACTATTAATTTTGAATAAAGTTAGTTTTTCTTTTCTATCACAGGTGTCCAAATACTTATTGGCAGTCAGTGTATATATATATATATATATATAATGGCACAGAAAATAGACTCTCACAGATCATATATAATGAATGGGGAAGTTGTGCCAGCTTCAAATATGTTTAGCAGGATCAAAACTATCACCGTTAACAACACACATTTTATTTAACAGCAATTTGATTGCAATATTGTCCACTCATTTTTACCTGCTTTGCAACAATTTCACCCTTGTGGTAAAAATGTTTGAACATTCCAGGATTTTTTTTTTTCATTTGGTTTACATATAAATTTTGAATTTGGGTAAATTTTTGAAGAAAAAATACACTCTCACCTATACACAGACTGGCTTATAGTCAGAAATATATGGTACTTTGACAGCAAAGATACAGATTTTTGTTACGTGCAAAATTTTGAGTAGTCAAATAATAGTTGTGCGAATGAGTAACAACAAATATTTAGACAATATTTTATACATTAATAGGATGCACAAATGATACTGATAGGTGATATGCGAATAAAGCATGAAGTATCTGACCACACACTGTCTTTATTCTAAACATATTTTAATTTGATTTATTTATATAAAAATATTAAATCAACAGTATATCACAACAACCTAATGAAAAATTAAGTATACAAACATATAGATAAAATGGGCTGAATGCTAATAATAAAGCTACTTTACATATATATCTAATACTAATGAAATGAACTTAATGACAATGTTTTTGCAATACTAAGCTTGTTCAACATAGCAACATATATTTCATGTTACTGAGCTGATGCCACAAATTCTCAGAATTCCTTAATGCATTTCACTATTAAATACTCTGGAATATGTCAGTCTGAGATTAAAATATGCATTCTTTTCTTTCTCTTTCAGTAATTTCAAGAATTTTTAGATTAAAATATTTTTAAAATTATTTACTTGTAAATGCAAAATTTTTCTTAAATAAAAAAAAAAAAAAATCAATGCAAACCTTAGTCCTGTGGCCATCATAGGTTCTAATAAATCTTTGATGTCATTTATAATAGTATGGCCTACTGCTCTTCCTAGCATACTTATACAAGTAAATACAGCTGGTTCCAGCTGAGGCATCTTCTTCCTTTATTAAAAAATAAATAAATAAATAAATACATAAAAAGAAAGAAAGAAAGCTTTAGCCTTAATAATATCTGTAAAACTGCTAGCCATACATAAGTTGAAAAAAAATA
This sequence comes from Stegodyphus mimosarum, assembly GCA_000611955.2. Classification (NCBI taxonomy): domain Eukaryota; kingdom Metazoa; phylum Arthropoda; class Arachnida; order Araneae; family Eresidae; genus Stegodyphus; species Stegodyphus mimosarum. The sequence continues at coordinate 74,639 of KK114864.1, read as the reverse complement.
CATTTAAAATTATTAAAAAACTACACACCTAATTGTCATATCTTTTGAAGGAAGGGAAGAACGAATTACTTCCATAATTTTTGGAATATAAGGTTTAATTTCCAGTTTTACAGCTACAGCCAATAAACCAACTGCATTAAAAGCATTATAACGTTCCCTTTCACGCCTCAGGCAGCTAAGAAGGTATGACATAGTTTCACTTAAATAACTGTAAAGGAAAAAAACGCATTATTCAAATTACATACAATGATTAATCAAAAATAAAATTTTGCATTTGGCAATTAAAAAGCAATTAAAAAAACTTCAGTTATTTAAAAGCTAAAAAATAAAGTGAACAGTTAGAGATTCATAGATTAATTACAAAATAAGTGCTTTTCAAACATCAATCATTGCTAAATGGTATTACACACTCAGATTTCTACAGTTAACCTCACTATTAAAAATCATTTAATTTTTAATGACATCTTGAAAATATTTAACATAAAACTTTTTGAACTGATTGAATACTTCAAAAGCATGATCATTACACTGCATTTACAATATTGATCTTTAAACATGCTAATTTATATAACTGGTAGTAAAAATGGAAATTTGAAACAATGAAAACCTCAAGATAAACTACATTTCATACAGTATTTCATTTTAAGGTATTTTGAAACATGGCTACTATTATTGACGTGGGACAGGAAAGGCTACCACAGCTTTGGGCCCAGATTCAAATTTCAATACATGGATATTTGTAAGCATATAGATTGTGGCATGCAGGCACTTAAAATACTGTTGAGCCAAAGTCCTCTCCTAAGAGTCCTTCTTTTTTAAAAGGTTTGTACTAGGAGCAAGAGACCCTGGAATCTGTTCCCTGGAGTGTTCTCCATCAAAGTTAAGATAATGCTTTCCTTTTTTCACCAGAGTCAGATTGGTCTCATAGTGTAGTGCCCTTTGAGCAACATTCTTGTTGATGAGACCGGTTCATTTGATCATTCTCAGTGAATACATTAAATTGCAAGTGTACAGCCATTTGAAACAACAGCATTTGTATTTATTTGTGGTTTTTGTATTTTTGGAAGTTTTAGTATTTCCCATTTCTTTAATTCTTTTGACTTTGATTACTTTTACATAGTTATATGGAATTCTGGATTTATTGGCGTTGAATATCACTTCTTTGCGGTCCTTGTGGAATTGGTTCTAAATTTCTTATTTTTTGTCTATACTGATTAATTTTCAGCAGCATACTGCACAGAAATAATTTGAGATAATTTTGCTTTCAAATAAGCATTTGTGAAACTAT
>KK114864.1:53046-73278 GCA_000611955.2 Stegodyphus mimosarum | reverse complement strand
CGTATATATTATATATATATATATATATATATATACTAGAATATTTTTTGTGATATGTGTAAGAAATGTGCATATTAAAATATATCAAACAAATTAAAGCAATATATTAAAAGCACACAAATCTAGGTATAAAATACCAGGAGAATTTTTACATTAAATCAAGAAAATAAGTTAATAGTTTTAAGAAATTTATGCTTTCTTAGCGAAAACCTCAGCCAGTCAGAGGGCTAAGAAATGTGCATACATATGCTATGCTAATACCAATAAATAAATTGAGTTCTGTTTTTCTATAACATTACCAAATTTGCTTAATATTTACAAAAATTTTACTAACCTTTTTACAAAGTTTTTGGTATCAAAAGCAGCAAATCTTGGAAGGATATTTAATAATGTTTGCTGAATGTACACATTTTTTGTATTTCTGAAACGTAACACTTGCAAACATACCTATTCATAAGGAAAGAAATACACACATGAAAATTTAACATGGTAATTTATACAAAAAAGAAAGAAATATAATACATTAAAACACAAAACAAGGCGGAAAAAAGTAATGTCACCAGCACTCTGTCCATAGTTCTTGAAATTAAATATTGCATTAAAAGCTGCATATTATCAAATGTTCTTAATTAAGTTATTATATTTCATGTTCTCTCATAAAATATGATGAGATGCATTATCCATAATCAATATAGTTTGAATATAACAGAAAAATAAAAAAATATAACAAATTATTATGATATTAGTTTTCTTTTTTATTACATTGTAGCACATTTATATATTACCCTGAACAATGTCTTAGAAAAATATAATAAGAAATAAGAAAAAAAGAAATGTAGCAAACTTATTATTAGGTAATTCATAAATGGTTACTCTGTAGCCTAGGTATTGATATAACACATCAGGAAAATCATGAAAACTTTATGCAGTCAGCTCATTCAACTGTTGTGAATAAAGCCTGGAATGAAGTGCACCCAATTAAAAAAAGGGTGGGACAGTTTTGTAGCTCTCATTCTACTTGACCACAATTCAACTTGCATTTCTCATGTCTTAAAAGCATAACTTAGCATATATTATTTATATATAGCATTGTTCTAACATATGCTTTCTAACATAAAATCAGACTTTTCTGAAAAGGCATGACAATTTTTGCCATATTTTGATTCTACATCTCAAATTATGCTGAAGTGCAAAATTTTGTAAAATTCACAGCAGCAGTTTTCTTTAACTAGTAGTTAAAGTTTTTAAATGCTAATTGAATTTTGCTTATATTTTAAAATATTGACTTTTAAATTAACCAACTCGCCGTTCTGAAAAACGCAAACATTTCATGCCATTTTTCTCTTCCCTTAAAATTTGAAAGGTTTCAGATTTCAACGGTCACCTAAAAGGGCTTGTTAAGTTTTTTTATGCTTTAGCTGCTGAGCTTGCAGTCTGCCTGTCTGCTGCACTTACTCTCAATAACCCCTCTTTTCCTTTTTTTTTTCTTAGCTTTATTATTAAGCACCATTTTCTTTCCACTTACGCCATACACAATACAGCAAGAAAAATACAAAAATTTTAAAAGCTGCATAGCAGCATACTTTTAGAATTCCTAATCCTGTGTTAAGTGTTGGCATACATAGTACGGTCTAAACTATACATATTGTTGCGAAAAATTCGGCGGTTGCGCCTGTATGTAAGCATTCCGGCGTAGCACTAGGGTTGCCATAAAATAGTGTATGGTAGGGTTGCCAGATTGGTGACTTTATCGCCCATTTCCCATGGTCCAATCGGGAAGCTTCTAGAATAACTTCCTGTCGAGATATTTCTCGAAACGTGTGGAACTTAAAGAAAAGCTATATAAACCCTTGCGTTTCTGAGAGCAGGCAGATTGTGAAGCAGTGTGATTAAGAGTGTGATTAGTTGTGAGGATTGCGAGAATAGCTGCTTACTGTGAGTGCTAAGCAACGTGAGAGTTTTGGTGAACGGAAAGCGATCGAGATAGTGCTTTGCCATGAAGCTACCTTTACAGTATAGCTTGACAGTGTATCGGTGATTGTTCCACGGTGTTTATTATAAGTTTAGTGTTGCCGTGAAGCTACCTTTACAGTTACAGCCTGAAGCTGTGTGGCTGATTGTTTCAGCGTATTTATTGTAGATTTTTGACGCTTTTAATGGTAATTTTGGAACTGTGCTGTAAATAGTGATTCTTGTAAATAAATTGTGCTTTTTATTGTTCTGCATCATGTTTTCATCGGATACTCTCAAATCTACGAACCCGTATAACGCAACAATATTTTTTGCTGCACTTCAATTGAATTTATTTGATGGAATTATTATTTATTTGATGGAACAATGCTATATACAAATCTAATATATATGCTAAGTCACGCTTTAGAAACATGAAAAATGCAATTTGAATTTCAATAGAACGAGATATAGAACCATCCCCCCCTCCCTTTTTCTTTTGGCACAGTGCACATTTCCCTTTGATTATTGTAAAGCATATGAAACATATCTGCAAATAATCAAAAATACAATTTTATCTTGATATCAGATGCCATATACAAACTACTGAAAGGTTGTAGGGTAATGTAAAATGGTGAAACGAACATCATGCAGCTCTGCCTGCCACTCTCTAGATTTCTACTTTATTGAATTAATGCAGTGTTGATTGAATAAGAAGGAAGATATGTTTTCGGCAACGTTAAATCAAACTGATAAGCTTAAGCTTCAAGGTCAATTTGATGTTATGATAAATCCCATTTTATATTCTTCCTCTCTGTGAATTTTTTTATCTGTCTAATCTGTTATTTCAGATTTAATAGAACAGTCATTTTTCCCTCCATGAAGCTATATGCATTGTTAAAACTGCCATCCAACATTTAGAACAGCCAGAATTTTTTACCAACATTTAGGATTGGTATCATTGACTAAATAATTATAACTTAATTAAAAATAACTTAAATGCAAAAACTACAAAAATAATTTTTTAAAAAGCCTTGAAAAGCGTACTCACAGTATCAAAATGTTCAATCATCAGCAATTTGCATGTGTTACTCTCATATACTTGCATTCTTCTACTTGGCATAACAACACCTGGATATGTGCCAAGAGCTTTGTGATATTTAACAACAGCTGAAAGTCCAATGCCTTTCTGTGTTCCCGACTGACCACCCTGATGCAGCTGATGAAGAGCTCGAAAGCTACGCGTTAGTGACCCAGTACCAAGTTCCTTCAAGAAGCTGTAACGTTGACCATGGGCATCATGAGATACTTGCTGCTGAATTATGTCTTCTAATTCTTGGCGAATAAGCTGCAAAAAATGCTTTTATAAGTATTTACATTTCACCATAGCATTATAGAAAATTGAAAGAAAAGATGCATTTCAAATCTCATTCTCAAATATGTGCACAGTGAAAAACTAGAAATCTACACTGGAACCAGAAGCTGTGCAGATTTTAGAGTTTTGCAAATTTCAAATCATAAATAATCAAGTAAATGAATATATATAAAAGAAAAAAAAATTAAGTTTTTAACAGAGAAGCAGAACAAATAGAAATAAATCAAAGAAAGGAAAACCTTGGAAAGAGTTTAAGATAGCCATTTTTTAATATAGCCTTGGAAACAGAAGTTAGTTTTTTTTATATAATTCAAAGGGACTTTGTCCCTGAAGGACTATTGTTTTCGTTTTGCGATTTTGCATCGGAAACGTTAAAAGTCTGTATAACTTTTCAAACTGTTGCCAAAAAATATTGCAGCCCTGCATTATATTTAAAGAAATTAAATAATGAAGAATGTGCATAAATGTATGTATGTTTCTCGCATTGTGATAAAACAATGGTACCTAAAGCCATCGAATTTTGAATGCCGTAATCCTGCTACGAATATGGGCATCTGGAAGCCCAAATTTGAAATTTGGAATTTGTTTTATTATCGATTTCATATTTTGTAAAACTTTAATGAATTTTTGATTGACAAACTCAAGGATTTCAAAGTGGGCAATGGCAACGTTGTACAGAAAAAACTTTTATCTGCAGCACGTGAGACTGTGTGTAGGAAATTTTAAAGATACTCTCAGTTTAAAATTATTTTGCGATATTGTTCTTTAACTGAATTTTACGGTTTAAATGCGAAGAACATGATATTCAATAAATAAAAGTAACATACAAAATGTTTAAAAAGCGTCCCTTTGGACGTAATTTAAAATCTGAAACCTTTCAGTTTTTTTTTTAATAAATTCAAAAGTTTTGCAGTTTCTTAACCCTATTAACTACAAACTTCACTGTTTACTTCTAACAGTTTTAAAATGTTGACAGATTTTTTACCTTCTTGAAAACAAAAATTCAAACATTAGTGAGGATTTCCTTTTTAAAATATATAAGACTTTTTTTTAAACACAAAAATCTCTAGAAACATAATTCCAAACCATATATTATGATGAATATGCGGCATAATACTTTCAAAACTTCTAAACAAGTGAAACAATCAGAAGAATACTATTTAACGATCTCTTTCTTTCAGTCTTCTTTTTCATAAACAAAAAGTATTGTGTTAAGTTTTACTTTTACCTTCTTCCTTTTTTATAAACCTTAGAACTTATTATATCAAATTTTGAATTTAAATGCATTTTTAGCTGCTGCTATTGGTACATTTAACATGTTTAACTTTGTTATTTAATCTGTTTAGTCTTATGCCTATATATTTCATATTCTTATTTGATTTTCTTGTCTAAGGATTAGAAATTGAGATAAGATTATAAAATTCTACTTGTGATCATGCTACTTTACATTTAATTATTACTAATTTTAGGTATTTCCTGCTTAGCTCAAGCAGGCATAAATAGCACTTCCTGTATATTCATAGTTAATTTATTAATTTTAATTAATATTAATTAATTGTCAACTGTATAATTTTTGTAAAAATTAAGCTTTCAACAGACAGCCTTGAGTAACCTGCAAATTTTTTAGGCATTGATTTTTACAACAAAATAATACATATAAGTACAATTAGTCATGGTTTTGTTGTCAAACATTAATAAAAATATAATTTATAAAATTTAACTCTATTATTTTAAAATACAATACAAATAACACTATTTATTCTGATCTTACTTCAAGAGGAAATTTCATATGATGATACTCTAAATGTATAAGAATACTAAGTAAATGCTAAAAATGTAAAATTTATAACATTCTGTCTTCGTATTTTCAACAAAAATAGTATGTAGAAATTATCTAAAATATATGTTATTACTCACATAATTACACAGCTTTACAAATTATGAAACTTTTGAAAGTATGTGATGCCTTTCTGATAATAACATAACCGTACTTTACAGATATTTCATATGGTTTTTGTTCTGTGTAGCTCTTGCACAGCAGAAGGTACATCTCCATGACATGCTCTTACTGGTATCTAAGGCAATTTTACTGTGCATAAATCTTTAGACACATGAGGTTTGCTCTTTTCCTGCAATCAGACTACTGGATGGTCTTTTTCACATGACAAAAGAGACACATTCTTCCATGATTATAATTAGACTTCTTATGATTGAGAGTCTAAAGCCTTTTATTACACCCTAGCAATCAGAAAATACGTAGGAATGTTTTAGTTCTATGATCACATTACACTCTACCTATCAGAAAATTCATAGGAATGTTCTAGCTCTAAGACAGCAGTGATTTCGGTAAAAAATCATATGTAGAATTATTAAAAAAAATGCAAAATTTATAATTGATTTCTCTCGATATTAGTGTTTTTACAAATAAAAGACTGCGTAAATAAAAAATTCGTAAGATATACCTTAGTAACTACATGCACATTTTATGGAGTTAGTGAGAAAAACTGAAATTTTTTATTATCATTTGTTCAATGTTTATCGACATGTAAACAATACAGAAAAGGCTCTATTTGGTGCTGCCATCTGTTGGTTCTTTTAAGAGTTTAAAATATATTACCACAGTAAAACCACAAAAAAACATTGCACAACTGAAAAAAAATTTCTTAATAGGTGGTTTCAAAGGTTGACTCTGCGTCGCAAAGGGTTAATCAAATAAAATTGATCTTTTAGTGTAAAATGTTTTTAACCTCTAATTCGTAATACAATTAATAATGACAATAATTTAAATAATAAAAGTGGATCAGATATACAGTGGAAAAGCACGCTCAATGCAAAAAACATTCCTAAGGTTAGGTTATTCAATTACGGCAAAGCACACGAGGGCTATCTGCCTAAAAGGGAGGGATGCCTTCCTGCAGGACTTTCTACGGGAAATTGGCTCGTATATACGTTACACATGGGGAAAACCACGAAAACGCCCATGCAGCCAGCCCGTTCGCGGGATTCGAATCTCGGACCAAACTACCAGTGTTCAGCGTCTTTACCGCTCGGCCGCTGGTGGGCAAAAACATTCCTAAAAGTAATAACTGAAATATAAACATATTAAGCAACACATACTTCTCCTTCCAGATTACTACAACGCAGCAGTTCATTGATAACAAGAAGTGACCCATGGATTTTATCATCTCTAGCAACACCTTTTTCTCTAGCAGCTTCATCAAAACCTTTCACAGCTTCATCATAGCATTGCTAACAAAACAAAGAAAATATAAAATATATTACAAAAATTTTATATCTAAATGGATTTTACACAGATAATGCATAACAAACATAAGCATTTTTTGCTGAAAATGCTATAGAGGGAGAAAATTATTTTCAATAATTAATTTCAATTAAAAAGAGAAATGGAAATTGTTGAAATACAGGTTGTTCCATGCTTGTTTCATATTTTCTCTGAAAATTTATTGAATGATTATACACTTGGGAGCATGAATTACAAATTCACACCAAAAAATAAAAAGACTATAGGAAAAACTGAGTTTGGAAGAAATGCTTCTTCTGTGAGCATAAATATCTGTTATTATAAGAAAAAATAACAGAATTTCATACTATAAATACGGGAATAATATCTATTTTTAAGTTAAATTTATAATATTTTTATATATCAATTTCATAAGTTAAAAAATTCTAATTTAATGCTTAGATACATATTCCTGAATACTCAAAACTTATATCTCATTATATTTTAACTGCTGAATACAATCAAATGAAGGTCTCAACTGAAAGCATTAAAAAATTAAAATCAAACATAACTCACTTATGCAACTTTTCATTATAATGAAACTGAGTATTACAAAAAACTGATATTCGTTCGAATCAAAATTCTAAATGCAAAAGTCATTTTCAGTAATTTAACTACAGATTCGAAAAGAAAAAGTTCTCTCTTTAGTTATTTACAGCTTGTGAGGATTTATCTATTTATTTTTAACTAATAGTCAAATTTTCAGTTTAAATATTTTTCTGACACTCTCTTTTCACCCAGACTTTTCATGCCAGATGTAAATGAGATAGCAGGCATTTATTCAGATTGAAGGAGAAAGAAGTGTTATTTAAGTGAAGGTTTCATAAGTTAATTTTAGAGTGTGTTCTGCCAATTTCAGGCCACATTGTACCGTGACTTATTAGTGATTATATTATCTGTCGTGTTGAGTGCTTCTAACCATAGACTTGCCCTGTCACTTTTCTACAAACCAGAGCCTTACCTGTGCATTACTTTACCCTCTAAGCTGTTTGGCTAATCTATTACATTTGATTTAGTTTAAGTTAAGCCAGAAGTGTCAGTTTGTGTAAAACCAAGCTGGGCCATTGTTACTTCTTTGTGCTCAAATAAAAGGGTGTTATACACTCGTCTTCTGATTTTTGTTTTGTTTCACAGGACTAAAAGATAATTCTTCAATAGTCTTTTTAAAGTCAATATTGTATGCTGCCTAAGAATATAAGACTTTAGAAGCTGTAATTTATAATATCAACATTTAATGCAACAAGCAAACAAATCATGCATCTCAGCATTTTATTTTTAACACAGAGAAATTTGTACAATATATAAAGATTTTAGATTTACATTTTCAAATATTAAAAATAAAAAATAAATATAAATACAGACTTCACAATGAACAATATATAAAAAATACACAAATTCATATTTTTACTAATTATCCTTTAAGAAACTAATTTACAAAAAGCAGAGCTACTCTAGTTTATAATAAATGCCCTTATGAAATACAAAAAATTAAAATTTTTAAAAAAATAATTCAATTTAATTTATAAATAACACTATTACAAAATATAATTTCTAAACAACCCATTTAATTTATAAATACAAAATTTCACATTAACTACTTAAAATCTGAATAATATAGATACCTTATAACACTGAGGTTTCTGTGTTTCTTTAGTTTCTCTCTGGGCAGTAACAACTAATGCAGCTCTTAAGGCTGCCACAGCTGATTCCCTAATAGATGGCTGAAATGAATGAAGTTACCAATTTTACTTAGAGGTACAAAATTTAATATCAAATTTAACTTCTTTAGGAAAAAATATATGAAATTAAAGAGATTACCTTAGGATCTCTCACAGCATTAAATATACAATCAAAAAACTGTTGAACTTGTTGAAAGAAAAATGTTGGTGTTGAAACTGCTAATTCTCGGAGAACTAAAACCTAAAGTAAAGCAAGTAAAGCAACTAAGTTAGGAAGATAAACAAAGGTAAAATCCAAGTTTTATGAAACAAAAATTCACAGCTAAATGTAAAGCTAAATTTACAAATTTACATTTTTTGAATAAACGAAAATAATCCTCATTCAAGATTCATAATGCGCATAATATAACAATGAAAATTCAAAGTCTGGACATCTTGGAGATATGGCTGATTCTTATTTTCAGACTTCCTGGGTTTTTAGGCAGTAAATTTAAAATTTAAATCTATGATAAAACAAAGAAGTTAGGCTCTAATAAAGTTTTACGGTTTTTTTCCTTAGTAAACAACATTTAATGCATATAAATTGCATTTTTTTATCATGATTAAAAGAACTGCATTTTTGCTGTAGCAATATTATGTGGATTTAAGTAACATTGTTGGGATTGTACTCTATATCTCCTAATTACAGTACAGTTTTAAAAGACTTGAATTCCGTTTGCCTATCTTTCTGTATATTATTTTAAACTAAAAATTATTATTAGTAACAGTAGTATAAGTAGTATCAAAGTTTTCATTTATTCTTGCATAAGTGCTTAATTTTACAATATTTTTACATGACATCCTTTTTTTTTAACAGCAAAATTTTTATTGCAAGCAAAATCTAAAACTGCACCAAACTGAAAAAAAAAAATCACACAATGTGATATAAGTAACAGAATAACAACAATAAAATTATAATATTTGAACTATATTTGCAAATAAATAATGTAAAAGAAATACACAACACACAAATGAAAGAACTTTCATATTCCATATAAATTATTTATTTTCAAATTATCAGAAACATTACCTTACAAAACAGAAAATTTTAAAAAAAGCAATTATTTATTCTTTCTTTTCCATAGCTGTACGAGTACCTCCTGTAAATAACCTGTAACCGAGTTACCTGTAAATAAAATATTTGCAGCTTCTATTTTAACTGTCAAACTGCTTATGGATAATAGTTTTGAATAATAATGAATTTTTTTAAGGCAGGGTATTGATAAAGGCCTTCAAAAAATTTTCCTCCTGCCATCAAAGAAAACATTCCACTGTTAGAAATAGCATTACTAACTTTTTCATGCTTCCATTTCATCTCTCCATCAGTTACAAAATTGCACACATTCTCCAAAAGCTAAATTTTCAAATTATTTCCTTGCCTATCAAAAAATTCCATGGTTTGATTCTTAAAAATTCTATCTCTGACTTCAGTTGTTAGGGAATTAATAGCACACCTCATCAGAGCAGTTTGAGATATATCGGCCATTTTAAAAGAGTGTTACAGTTTTGCATCAAGAAACACAAATCTTATGTCTGAAAAGACAAAATTAGCAACCCTTCGATAACTAATCATAGTCAGAAATTCAATCATAATTTTGACTTTCAGTCTGCAGAAATAATCCAAAAAGTACATCCATTACTAAATTTGATTTTCTTGAAGCTTTTCATATTCACAAAGATTTGTCTTGTTTATTTAAGGATTTTAATTCAAATTCAGTCCTTCCTAATGCTTTTAAAATTATATTAACTTAATATTCCTAATATATTTCAATTAACTATGTTTAAATTTTCATTCCTATTTCTGCCAGATGACACTACTTCCTGTTCACTTTACTCTTTCTGATATAAATATATCTGTGGCTTCCAGATATATTTATATCAGAAATTGCAGATTTCTTTGCTCCTGATAAAGAGGGAACTGTACCTGTTTGCCCTCAAAATTGATAGAATCTTGACTAAAATCTACAATAAACAAAAGGATGTTGCTTTGCCTAATTTTATAACTAAAGAATGTTTACTCACAGCACCATGTCTTTTAGCTTCTTGGCGATCCCCACTCAGCCATTCAAATGCCCTTTTAGCTTCAAATTCCACATATTCTGCAGTATAAGTACCACTGACTAATGCAAGTCTGCCTATTGCATAAGCTGCTAATTCCATAACTCCTGTGTCTGCTGATGGTAATAAATTACGCAAATAATTCACAAAGCGACTAGTGCGAGTTGCTGTATTTCCAACATTGATTCCAATTAAGTTCACTGAAACAAAAAAGAAAAATTAACACATGTATATTTTAGGTAAATAATGCACAAAAATTACAACTGTTTAACAGATGTCTTCAATTCTGTTTTCAGAACACAATATTAAACAAAAAATTTAAAGCACAAATAAAAATAATTTTATATCTGTACATGCGTGCTGCACATGCATACAATAATGTAAAAGAGTTACATAATTCTAATAATAAAAATATTTTTTTTAATTTGCTTATGCATATAATTACATATGTGTATGCTCGTATGAACCATTAGTATGTCACTTAAATATATTAGTACATGTATTTTGGCTAAAATATCTGCGAGATAAAACTTTTACTGCTATTAACAAATGGAATTTATAAGGAAAGTACACAACCTCAGCTCATCAATTTTAGATAATTGTGATAATAATGTGCCTTAATTGTGAACATGTATGCTCTCACTTTGCATAAGAGAAAAAATGAGATATGATTTTGAATCAAAAAATGAGATACAAAAGACTCAACTTACAGTTGCATTATACTTAAAACATAGGGAAGGAAAAACTAGTCATTCCCTAACATCTAGATGAAAATATATAAAATTTATAGAAAATTCATAAGTGTAGAAAAAAAAATTTTACAGCAGCAACAATATATGAAAAAAATCAAAAATGTTCAAAAGAGTCTAGAGTTCAATGTTTCAGTCTTTGTGGATAAATTTAGCCTTTGCACAATCTTCATTCGTTGACCAAATCTGGAAAACCTGTCAAAAATGGTATGCACAACTGGATGCTCTTCCAAAATCTATAATGGATACTATTTCCTTAAAGAACACATCAAAGTTCCAGTTTTCTTTTTACTTGAGCTCCTATTCTAGCCAAAGATCACTGTTCCCATTCGACATTATTTTGGCCAACCACATCAATTTTTAGAGACCAACTCTTCTCAACAGCCTTCTGAGCTAGTTGTTTATTAGGTACAAGTATTCTTCCAGCAAACTTGTTCGTAATTCATCATGCAACTTTTGACAATGTTTAAGTCGTAACTGAAGTTTTCCCAATCACTTGTGGCAAGATCAGGTATTCCTGTCTCTGGAATGTCCTGTAAAAATATTAACAGTGTAAGCGGCACTAGATCGCATGAACTCTCTGAAATATAAATAAGAGGCCTATTGGTTTGTACCTCCACATCACATAAAATGGTTGCCAATTCATCGTATTTCATAGAAAAGTTTCCTGAACTCATAACAGAAGTGACATGACAGACCAAATAAGTCACTCCCGCCCACCAACCAACCCACCAGGCAGCTGATGGGAGAATGAACTTCCAAGCAAGAGGTTTGGAACCTGCAGTAGAAAATTGGATTATATGCTAATTTAAACATTTCAACGTATTCTCCACTTCTGAGACTTTGGTGCCACTGTCTGTGTAGATCAAAGACAGTCATCCTACCTTGCAATAAATCTTCTCAGCATTTGTAAAAAAGTGTATCTGCTTAGAGACATGACTAGTTCTGGATGCATTGTCCTGCAGACAACACAAATAAATAAGATGATCCATACTTTAGATCTATTTTCTAAAAAAAGAGATTCACAGAGATTTATATCATTAACCTCAAAGGTGTCAATGAGACATTTCTAATGACTCATCTAGCTGATATCATAAAATATTTCTCTTAATTTTGCACACAGAATGTTGATTTCAACATGCAATTTTTTCTATGAAGTTCTCTGATTAAACATATGACTAAATGGGTTTTGGAGGGAAGTAAAATTGGGAAATAAAGAGAAGAAATTCATCCCCTTGCTCAATAACCTTTGTCATATCTCATATTTTAATCTTCCATCATCTTTAATGATACAGCTATTTTCAATCTGTCCAAAGCTCTTAAGTTGAACAAACTTCCAGAGAAGATTTTCCATATTTTCAATTACTGCAAATGATAGGATATTTTCAATGAAAACTGTTCAGTTATGAGCATCGTTAATAAACCTTTTCATCCAGCCTAAAATTTTGACAATCTTTGAAAACTTAGAAAACTTACACTACCAGTTAGTTGCTTCTACAGCTACAGTGAGACTGGTCAAACTGGTACCTTTCTTGCATTTTTCCCTTACCATTCCTTCTTCATCTGCTTGGCCTGTTAATGTAGGCCAATATAACTCATCTTCATACAACCATTCTGGTTCTCCCCAGCATCATGATTCTTAACAGTTGATGTAGACTACATCCTTGTGATGGGAGGTCAGCAGTATTTAACTTGCCGGGAATAAAATACCAATGGTATGGGACTATAGATTTGCAGATTTCTCTCAACTCCCACAAAGGTTCCCCATTCATTGTATCCACACTAGTGCTGTAGTAGAGTCCATCCAGTAATATACTGGGATATCAGACAGAGCAAGTGCTTCTAAAATGACTACAGAAAGTCATGCACCCAGAACACAAGCCAAAAAGTTTGAACCTTGACATAATTATTTTATTTACAGGTGAGAATCGGCTCTTAGCCCTGAATAACATGCATTTATAAACTTTCTTTTCATCTTCACATTGCAGGTAGATCACCATCATGTAGTATGTTCATTCACATTGCAAAATGTAACCAGTGTCTAACTATTTCAAGTTTCAAACTTCTTAGTAATTTTATGCTCCGTAGTAACTCAGTTTTGTCATACCACTTCAAAAAACTCTCGATTGATACTGTCTGGGAGAAGCATCCTATTCTGATTTTAAAATTGAAGCCTATTGTGTCAGCTGGTAGTAATGGAAGAAAAAGGTATCCTATAACATCAAACATACCCTATGTTACTTATAACATTTCTCTCTTCAAAGGTTTAAAATTCCACAGTTCTATTTTAGAATTAATGCTTAAACTATTATCTTCTTTGTTCCATACAGAAACTGAACAATCACTTCCTGTATTGGAAAACTTCAATGAAAACTCAAAACCGATCTTGTTGCAAGGTCCGAATTCCCACATTCTTAAATCCATTTTGTCTTTGATCATAATTTCAGTAGCATTAACATAGTAGAGACAGGTTTCAGATTTAGCTCCTTAGCAATAGAACTCAGGATACTGAGTACACTTCCTGAGTTCTGCTGCCACCATACTAAGAGCCAGTATCTAAAAACATCCATACCCTTTTAGTTTAATTACCTAGAATATTTACTACCAATATCATAAGAGCTATATCTCAGGAATACTTATTTAAGGAATACTTATAAAGTACTCTGCAGCAACACCACAGGGGAATCTTTCTCCTCTCCTTTCCCTTATCCCCATGATACACTGACCGGAGACAAAGTATCACTAAGTGATCTTTAGAACAGACATGGCAACATACTTTACTTTTGCAAAATTTCACTATATGACCAGGTTGAAGACCATTTAGACACTATTTTTCTTTAACCTTAACAATTTTGTCTTTTAAAGATGAAAAACACTTGGCCAGATGGTCTTTGCTTTCGTGCATTTTGTTGCTAAAGACAAATTTAATCTCTTTTCTGACAAAAATACCACCATTGTTGGAACATGCTTATCATTTTTCTTAATTTTACCTTTTACCGAATCTGAAGAATTCACACTATGGAAACTCTTCCAAGCTAACAATATGTGCTCAGCGTTTTCCACTTCCTTGCATAGAAATTCCATCAGCTGAAGGAGATACCAAGTCTGGCTCAATATGGGAATCCTTTGTCCCATATCATTTGTTTGCTTTTACTTTTGATTCCTTTATTTTACATGAACTCCTGAGCCACACCATCAAAAGATCTTCAGACAAGCATGACTCAGTAAATGGGAAAAGCCACTGAATGTTATCGAGATTAATTCCCATGGTTTTACAATACTGTCAAATGGGCTTCTAACTTATCAACCAATTTACTAAGTGGCAACTTTTCCTTTTAACATCCTACATTCTGTATCACTTAATTTTAATAATTTTCTTACATAAACTTAACAGTTCCACATGGCCAAATCTCTTTTTTAATGCAGAAATAGCCTTTTCATATTTTTCAATAGTTATCGGATAACTATATATAACTCTTTAGCTCACCTACTTGGTAGCATAGACTGCAATAAATAACAGAATTTTTCACAATCACTCAAATCCTCATTTTCATAAATTTCATCAAATTGTGCCCAAAAAGGAAATAGTTTAAGAATTCACCATCAAATTTCCTTAAGACTTTCTGCAGTTTCCTTTTATTTCTCTTATGACCCCAGCCAGATGATTCTAATTTAACTTGGCCTAGCAAATCATTAACATCTAGTTTCTGATTTTTCTAATATTCTGGTAGTAATAAACATATCAAAATACTCTTCTGCTTCTTCAGATTCTATACTTAATATACTTTGTGGCACTTTCTCATTGTCTAATAGAATGTTCAAAATTTCTACATTACACTCGGTTTTTTGGCCATTTAATTTTTCTAATTTCATGAATTTATCATTCAAAATTCTATCCATCCTTATCCTTTTCAACCTCTTTATTAAGAATCTTTAACAGCTTTTGTAAATGAAGCTCTCAATAGACTTTCTTATGCATTTTCCCAACTAAATACTACTCATAAAATGATAAAATAAATACTATCACAAATGTTCAAATACAAAATACAGAATTTTGGGTGGCTCACAGCATTTTATTGAGCACAAATAACTCCCAACTACCCATCCTCCCAACTACAGATAAAATTCCACCACTTGTGTATATTTTAAATTAACAGAACAGACATTTAAATTCAAATGTCAATAAGGTAACTACTACATATTAAATAGAATAAGCTGGCTCATATATTTTAGTGGTGTATATTTAAAGCATTGGCTAGTGAGAATTCTGAAGCTGAAATATTATTTTTAAACAGAGCTGTCAAATATACTAACAGTAAATTGCAATTGCCAGAAGCTCTCTCTCAACTAGACAGAAAACCTCAGCTTAAAAATGTACAAAGCTAATTTGCATTCTAGTAACGAATATAGAAAGAAGCCACTTGCACTGCATGAAATGTTTCTAAATTCTGAATGTGCACTGTTAGCGTATGCATTTTACATTTATAAAATAAAATAATGAATAATATTCATAAAAAGGCTGTCACTCATGATACTCCATTTAATAAGGTTTTGCAGCATTCTGACATAATTTAGGAACACCAAAAGTTTTAAATAAAGCATTCCATTTCAGCATACCAAATATGATGTTGTGAGGCATTAAATGACACTTCGCTCCCATATCACATCTAATATGGTAAGCCCATGGAAGAGAACAGAATCATATCATATATGATATCCTGGGAGTGAAGAGATTAAAGGGCATGATATGCAACTTTATTTGAAAATAAATAAACAATTGCAATACAATCAAAAGAAATTATACGCAGTTTAACTTTTTTATATGCTATATCCATAACTTGTATCTTTTTATCACCTAACTATTAAGAAAGGTCTGTTTCTTCAAACTTCTGATATGGTTGGTGTAATTGCACTCTCCATATTATATTAAATTTTTAAAATATTTACATCTCAGTTAAAAATAAATACAATTTTTGGTAACAAATGCAAGTACAAAAAAGCATCTCAAATTTTAATATTTAACTTCATCTAAATGCTGCAAGCAGGACATCAAGATACAGAATAACATAAAATGGATAATATGCAATTTGATTCTGGCATAAAGTATCCTTTTTATTCTTTTAAAAGTTAAATCTTATAGTAGTAAAAGAAATAGTTACTTTTTTGCCTCAATTATTACTGGAATATAACTGTACATATATAATATAAGCAGTCAAAATGTTTATAAAGATGCGGGACATACACATTTTCTCTCCCCTGTAAAATGATGAAGATGCATATTATGCAGGATAATATTTTAAATGTGCCCATAATTGTCACTTACAGTTTTTTTTTTAACAAGAATATTTATTTGTAATACAATTCTAATTACCGATGGCCAAAATTCCACCTTTCTTATCATTCACATCAGAGCTTGACACCATTTCAAATATATGATGATTAAATTCATCCAAAAATGCAGTTACATCCTCTATGCTCATCTCACGGAGCTCGGTAGTTATATAATGATGTAGATCTTTTGTAGTTTTAAGTCGAATTTCTTCATTCCGGTTCTTGAGACCAGACACAAAAACCTGGACAGCTGTACTACCCGTCATCTGGAAAATTGGGATAAAAAATTACTAGGATGAAAATTAAACAACTACAGATGTAATAATATATAAACAAAAAGAAAAGTAAAACTAGAACTATTTCTTACACTTTCTAGTAATTTCTTACACTTCTTTGAGTTAGGTGAACTGTAAACATTTGATTAAATAAATTTAATAACATTGTTCTTTTATATATTTATAATTTAATAACATTGTTCTGCCAATAACATTGTTCTTTTTATTTTGAATACTGGTTTAATTTATGAAACCAAACAAACTTATTCTTAAATTTCTTAAAAATAGGTAAATTGTTAATAGGGTATTCTGTTAATTATAATGTGGGTAATTTGCCACCCCTCTTTTCTTAACTATCTGTGAATTAACAATAAATGTTGTTCCTAATATTATCCCAGTTAACTGGGCCTCGACAATATAGAAGATATTAAACATTCACTTAATATTACACTAAAAATATGCCTAATTTAGAGATAAAAACTGCTATATTTATCAACAGTAAATGTCACATGACATTTAGCAACATGTTATATTCAGGAAGTTTATGTACAATATACTATTAAGAAATAATGGTATTCTCTTATTAATCCAACCCTCCTGCCCCTGGAGTCACCAGCCCTTGGAGACTAATTTTTCAACAACCTAACATATGAAAAAATAGTACCTATTTTAAAAAATAGCAGTGTACTTACTGAAAATTACATACAACATCAACAAATTAATGAATTTAAAAATGTAAGAAACATCCATAATGACATACTGAAAATTACACAGAAAAAACATCTATAATGAAACATTCAAAATTACATAAAACAGCAAAAAATAAACTAAATTAAAAATGCCACAAACATCCATAATAAAACGTATAACTTCCTTTTTTCTGCTCTGCTACCCATGTGCACAAAGATCTTATTTAACTTAAAAATCAAAGAACTGAAAAATTCTCAGCATCTATACAGCAACTTGCCAACAGTGCTCTCAAGAATTTTTGAGCAAAAAGTAAAGTAAAAGTAGTAAAAGAAGAATTGAAAAATAGCAGGAAATAATACATAACATATCATGTAATTTTTGTGGTGTTGTAGGTCCATGATTCACACTACCTCTGATGTCATAATAAATCTCCAGTCTCAGTAAGTTCCATACATTGCAGGTTGTAACTAATGTTATGGCTGTGGCCCTTATATTACTTACAGGTTATATTACTTAATTCAGGTTACTATTTTTCAGTCAATTTTTTAATTTGTTCATATTTTTTGTTTAACTCATGTTTGGAATGTTAACATTGTTGTAGTATCTTTTTGAGGTGGCAGTTTATCTTTTTTCAGTCAGTTATATTTTAACTTTTACAATGAGATAATTTTTTCAACTGTGAATAGACATTTACGTCTTACCTTCTAAAATTTTGACTCTGTTTCGTTCAGACTATATATATATTGTTACAAAATGTCCAGCCATAATAAGATAGCTTCCCCGCAAGGTGGGTTTAAGGTTGCCAGAAAATGGCAAAGGAGGGCAGGTTTGTCAAATCTGGCTTGAAATCGCCTATTTGGCAGCATGCCATGGACAGAGAGAGAATATTCTGGAACAAATTCTTACCATTTGCCTAAGAACGTTCTCGAAGGCAGGCCAAAAGCCATATACAGCCTGCCTGTATGTGGAGTAGTAGTGTATTGTCAAGTTTTAACTTGAATGTGTTGAGCTCCAAGAGCAATCAACCGAATCAGTGTAATACTTTAGTGTTTTGATGTGAAGCTGTTTTTACCGTTATAGCCTGAAGGCTGTGCTGCTAATTGTTTCAGCATGTTTGTTATAGTTTTTCAATAATTGTAAACATGATTTTGGAACTGTCCTGAGTAATATTGGCTAAATAAATTGTGTTTTCATTCTTCATCAAGTGTTGTCTTCAATCACTCCAAATCCACGAACCCGTAGAATGCAACAATATTAAGGACTATAAAAATTTTTGTTTTAAAATTAATTAAGCAGTTTTTGAAATAAAATATATAACAGAAAACCAGTCCTCTAGCACACAACCCTCTACGAAAAACAATCTTCTAAGAGAACCATATATTTTCAAGTATAAAATTTTATTTAAAGAAGTATTTTACTCCATTAAATCAATTTTATGTATCCTATTTTTGCACTGACAAATTTAAATTTTGTAATAAGCTTTTGTCTCATCTGTTTTCATTCTTTCCAACAGTTCTTAAACATAGATACTTCAAGCCAAGGACTTTTAAAGGCAGTGTTGAATTTTTCACATTGCTTATTATTCATACTTATGCTAACACAGCAGTTATAACCTAACTTGAGCTTTGGAACCCTACTCACATGTCATCAAAAACTAAACAAAGCAACTGATGAATCATATGCAAGCATCAGTGACTACAGTCTGTTACTTTGAAACACGCACTTCAAGTTTGGAGCGACCTTCCCCTTATTTACAATTGTGTGCCATCATCTCCACACAGGGGAATCAGGGAATTTTAGCAAATTTAAGGATTTGACTTGGGTCATGTATATTTTGGGGTGCCCATTAGATTATCACCAAGTTGTTGTTTCTGTTTTGGTAACCTGCGTATTTTACGATGCATGTTTTAAAAACCCTAGTGATCAGTTGTAATGTGAAATCACACTGAATTTGATTGTTGGGAAAATATTTCTCAGGGCTTATTTCTGCGTCGGATGTCGGACATATGTTGCTTATTTTGTGCTTTGCACCATAAAACGGCTGCGGGTGATAAGAATAACCTGAAGTTTCTGTATGTTTGTAACTAATGGAAAAGAAAGCATTGATGTGTAAAAGAAGATTTAATCGTAATTCAGCAGAATATCTTACCTGGAACAAAGATCATATCCGATTGCTGGAAGCCATACGATTGTCTTTCTGATAACGGCTTTCTTCACCTCTCAGTACATTAGAGCGATATTTAAGGATTCGGAAATTGGGCCTCATATAAACAATATCAAAGGTATGTGTTGTGTAATAAAAAGGGATTTTCGAAAGAAATGCCACCGACAGCCCGGCACTACCGAGGAAATTTTTTATTCTTACTTTTGTGAATTTATGTGGCATCAGCAATATACTGATTCTAGTTCAGATAGTTTTAAATTTTTTTTTAAATTTTGATTAGAAATTCTATGTGCTACAAAGAAACAAATTTCTAAATAAGTCAAGTCGATATTCCTTTTTGTACTGCGCAGATAAGATAACATGTATTTGCATTTCTATGTTATTTATTTGTTTTATTTTTATTTAAAATGCAGTTGATAGAGATTATATTAGTTAGGTTTTAATTATGCTTTATTGCATTATGTTTTGGATGCCATCTTACTTCAAAAGGCGTTGCACATAAACAGAATAGCGCACCAAAAAGATCCCAAATTTTTGCCAAGGAGGACCCTAAAACGTATTTTTCTTTTTGACTTTTTTCTTGTAGCAGTTGTTGCTGTGGTTATGGTTTGGGGGGGGGGG
>KK114864.1:0-53020 GCA_000611955.2 Stegodyphus mimosarum | reverse complement strand
TTGGGGGGTTGGGGGGGGGGGTAAAGAAATAGGTTTGAAGTGTTTATTCTAAAGTAACAGATTATATTGTTAAAAACTGACTGCACAGACACTCATGGGGTACAATGTATTAAAAAATTTTAAGATAGCGAAAAGTATAAGCAAATGATGGAATAGCAGAAAATTTACAAAATCGCATAAACTTAAGTACCACAGTATTTAAGTAAACAAAAATTTAAGTAGCAAAGTATTGTTAAAAGGAACGAATTTGCAAAAAATTGCAAAATCTGGGACTGCTCTCCATGTAATCATCAACCTGTTTTAACTTTTAAAAAACAAGTTACAGAATTCAACACATTAACTTCATCAAATGCACATTCCTACAATGGCTACTTCTAGACAAATTACCATATTTCTGAAAAAAACTTTCTTTCACAGGCAAATTCTACAATGGCATAACAATTCATCATAGGGGGAAGGAGAAAACTTTGCACATAAATTGCAACAAGCAGAAATCCCAAACATTATTCTCAGATTTCAAAACTGCATGCATTGCACACTGGCATAAAGCATGTTTAGTGGGTTGCAAGATAAATACATTCTCGTAAACTTGTGTGTTGACTACTTCGGCGACATAGCCGTTTGCTTAGCGAATCTTGTCAGGGTTAGGTGAATAATCAGAGAAAACTGAAATAACTGTCACTATATAACACACCCTTGTTAAAGGCCCATCAAATTCAGGAACAGCTGCCGTAATTCCAAAACAGCTGCAACCCAAGACCTAATTCACAAAATTGGAGGCCAGGGCCAAATTTGCTGAGCAAAACTGCAGTTGCCCTTGATACAATCTTATATTGGTAAAGTACACTATACTTAAAGTTATAGGGTTACTATTATTTTACAAAACTAATTATTTTGTGATTTAACCCTCTACTGCATAATTTTTCTATCAAAATAGATTCAAAAATTGCATAATTCTTTAATTACATATTTCAAATCTACATATATTTTAGAATTAAAATACACAAAAATTTTTTGTAAAAGAGTTTATATATTTATATCATAAAAAAGGTTGTCAGAAAATTTAAACTGAAGAATAATCATATAAAAAGAAAAATTTTGAAAATTAATCTTGGTTAAATCATGGTTTATTTTATAAAATATAATGGTAAAATGTATACACTAATGAAAATATGCAAAATATTTGCAAACCATTTATTAGAAATGAAGTGTAATATGATGAATTTTGAAATAAGGCTTGAGGCATCCTACCTCACCATCTTTGCACCAAATATGTGTTTCTTTGAGAATTTTTTTGCCAGTTTCAGTTCTTCTTTTAGAAACAAACAGCACAATATCTACGAGTTTCTTTATGGATGATGTGTTCAGATGAGCCAACACTGGCATATCAGATGAGCCAATGATGAAATCATTGACTCTTCTGAACTCGCTGCAGGAAGAAAACGATTTCGACACCGACACAGATAGTGAATTTAATAGGAGTGAGAAAATATCTTATAATGAGGGTTTGGAACATGGTGAAAAATACCTAAAATATTTAGAACAGAGCTGTGTCACAGAGCAGAGCAAAAGATTATGACTCATTAGAATTTTTAAAAAAAACTTACTCCAGAGAACCCTAAACAACTTACTCCCTTTTAAAACAAACCTCTATCCGAAAAATGTTTGAAACATGTAAAAAAAAAAAATAAATGAAATATTTTATGCTTTATTAATAATTCTTATTTTTATATGTCCTTAATGCTTTAAAATATTCCTGTAATCACTAATATAAAGGAATAATATAATAAATATATATATAATAATTTAATGCATATAATAAATTAATGTAATAATGTATATTATTGTATATAATAATTTAATTACATGTATCTAATATGCCTTATTTATTTTGCACTTTTAGTCTGAATATTACAATTTATCTTTTCTGTCCTGAAATCCGCACAACCTCTGGTCCCAAGTATTGCAGATTTCTGGACTTCTACTGTATATATCTAGCAAAATGTCGAGCAGTTAGTCTCATGTGATTGAGAGTTGAACTACAGACATCTTTGAGTTTTGAAAAGAGTACGCAAAATGGTACAAAATGTATTTGTGTATTTTGCAGAAATATGGACAACTAATGCCACCTGTTAACCCAGATCTGAATAAATAATTAAACGTCACAGGAAAGATAAAATGAAACCATGAACGGGAAAAGAGCAGGTTGCACAGTTAAATAAACGGGAAAAATGCATCCCTGCAGAAATTGTGGGTTGTGCAAATTTTGCTACTTCTACATTGCCCATGGAAATCACAGGATATGCTGCAAGAGGGTTAATCTTTACAGGGTTATAGTATATTGAAGGGTACCCCTTGGATAATCGCTAAGTTGGTGTTTCATTTATCGGCAAGTTACTGCTTCGTTTATCACCAAATTGTTTTATTTATGGTAACCTGAGTAGTTGAATGTTATGGAAACCTTATTATGATGTAACTGGTTGCATGATTGCAGTGAATTTGAATGATAAGAAAAGATGTGTAAGGGATATTGTGTGTTGGATATTGGTTAGTAATTACACTTATTACTTTGTGGTTTACGTGGTAAAATGACTGAATGTGGTAAGACTAATTTGAATTTCTGTACAATTTGGAATGAAAAGGAAAACAGCATCGATTGACTGATGTGTAAATGAAGGTTTACTCAGTAACCATTATAAATGTCCTGTGTGTAGGAATGAAATGTGTATGATTGGAGGTTACCAGCACTATAGAATATATTTTTGAGTCTTATTTTTGTGAATTTATGTGGCGATGCCAGTATACAGATTCTAGTTCAGATAATTTTAGGAAGTTTTTGGATGCTGTTAAGGAATTTTGTTTGACTGAAGACACGGAGATTTCTAGGTGATTGGATATTTCCTTTACACAGTACTAAGATGAATTTCCTTTTTTATGTTATTTTATTGTTTGATTTAAAATGTAGTTTATTGAGGTTATATATTTTTTGTTAGGCTCTAATGTAGAATTGGCTGCTCCTTTGACTTTTCAAGTGAAAATAGATCGATGTGTACATGGATAAAGTCAAGGTGTACATGGACAATGCCAAGTTTGTGCAATTCTCTGATGAAGTGAAAATAGATCAATGTGTACATGGACACCGAGCTTGTGCAATTCTTTGACTTGTTATTTTGGCTTTGCGTAGTGGCGATTTTTGCAAAAATCACCGCTATACAAAACCAAAATAACAAGTCAAAGAATTGCACAAACTCAGTGTCCATGCACCTCCAAAAATCGCCAATTTTCACTAAAGGGCACCCGTAAATATATTTTTACTTTTTAGTGTCACTTCTCCTTATGTTCCCCTACCAGAATGAAAATTAGTTTGAGAGTACTTAAGCTCAGATTTTCAGACACGACGTGTTTCTGCCTCTCGAGGTCACATTACTATTTTCCACTAGCTCTAATAAGATTGTAATTTCTTCAGCATTGCATTACAGCTGACATCATTTAAATTATCATGTCGGTAAGAAACTTGAACCAACTTTGCATTAAATCAATTCGAGACTTCACTAGACTTACTAGCGTTACCACAAGTTTTAAATTTGAATTTACTGTTACCTTAAGTTATATCACCACAAGTGGTAACTGATCCTGTTAAACATAAGAAACATGTTTATGTTCCAGTTCTGATTTAATGAAAAGATTTATTTTTAAACCTTATTAAGACTTTTTTTTTTTTTTTTTTCAAGAGAAAGGCTTTGAAGGCTGTCTTTTCACTTTTTTTTCTCCTTATTACAACTTACTTTTTTTTTTTCCTGATCTTTTCAAACACAACGATAATTCACTCTTATGTCTGTTAGAAGTTCAGGCATAGTTTATGCTACCAAAGAACACCTTACTCTACACAGTATTTCATAAAATAACCTTACAATTTACTTTCTATTGAAAATTATTTAAGCAAATTAGTACATTAGAACTTTATGTATGTTTTATTCTTATAATTTAAATTTAGTGTATATGTATAAACGTAAACTTACACATTTTAAACCATGATTTTGTTTTCCCTGGAAGAGACTAAAAAAAGTCATAATAGCAATGATTGACATATGTTGCATACAATAGCAGTCACTGTTTACCTACAATAAAGTTAACAACATCTAATTTTTGAATTGATTGACTTTCTAAACAATATTGGGTATTTTCTGATTATTCACGCTCCCACCAAAAAGCCACAAAAAACATTAAACAGGCAATGCACCATGTCACCAAAAAGTGTTTATTTTGCAACCCAGTATGTCACCAAAAAGTATTTATGTGTCAACTCAGAGTACATATGCGTATTTGCCTATAAATGGTTTTCCATTTTTATGGACATGTTTGTCAGCATGACAGCAGCTTATGACCTCTCCTATGGGAATTTTCACATTTCAGCATAGCTGTGGGCAGCACACTGCAGTTTTTTTTTATTTTCAGCAAACTTGGAGACTTCAGCTTTTTGCACGCATAATATGGCTTGTTCAAAGGCATCATACACTTCTTTCTTCCTTCTAATTTCAGGATTTTGGAGCTGAGTTTATGCATTTCTCTGATGTGTAACAGATCCTGAGTAAATGGAAAAAACAACAGCATAGAAAAAAAGAGAGAGAGAAGTATGCAAATCTCATTAGATGCATCATTGAAACAGACATAAAGATACCCAAACATTCTTTTGATAAATTTGTAGAGACATTAGGTTATTTCAAAACAGGAGACATGAAAAATGAGCAACGCCTTTGCCAGGAACCGAACCACGGACCTCTCGGTTACGCGTCGAGCATGCAGACCACTACACCAGGAAGGCGGGAGAAATGCCTAATATACTCCCCCTTTTAAAGGGCAACTGGGGTTTTGGAGACCCAATCGCCAAATCACGGTGGTGGAGAATCATCATTCACCACCTTTTTAGTTTGGGTGCCATGGTAGACATTAGGTTATTTTGAAGCAAAAGACACGAAAAATGAACAACCCTTCGCCGGGAATCGAACCACGGACATCTCGGTTACGGATCGAGTATGCAAACCTTATAAACCACGAAGGCATGCGAAGAAGGCAGGAGAAATACCTTATAAATTGAGCAATAATATATTTTTATTTTAGCTGAAGCTACCAACTAAATATAATAACTTTGCTGTCCAAGCAGAATTCTAAGATTAAATTAGCTAGGTTATTGAATAACCCAGATACATAAGCAAAATCTAGAAGCCAGTTTAGTACCTAATTATAACATCATCTGGGGGGCAAAACACTTGCATGGTACAAAAGGCATAAAGAGCTCAAAAAGGAAGAACAATTAACAATAGTTATACTAGCACAAAAATTCTCAAATTTTAACACAAATGGTTGGACTTTTTATTGATATTTCATGTCTGATAGTGTATAAACATAAGACGTTCAAACTTAACATATCTGACTATGAATTTAAAAATGGAACAAAATAAGCAAAGATAACCTACATTCAGGTAATAATATTTAGAAGTTCAGCTTTATATACATAAAGGTTGATTAAAAAATATCAGAACATACAATTAAATACACATAATAAATAACATACAGAATATGTCCCTTTCAATAGAAAATTCAGATGTGCTTCTTATTTAAATAAATGGGTATCACTGATTTTTCATTTATATGTTTCATCATTTTTAATGCACAAAATAAATCTCTTTGAGAATCACAAAATAATATATAGTAAAAAACTATAGTAACTTCATGTAAATAGTTTTAGAAATTTGTTTAACAACAAGCTGGTCATTTTTTTTTTAATACTAAATCATTTTGCTTCTAGTTATTCTGAGATGTGAAAATATAAGATATTTTAAAGTTAGTTTTCAGAGCAACAATTACACTCTTAGTGAAGCTACACGAATAAACTCAGTCTTTCCTATGGTTAAAACTCAATGTACAGTGGCTCCTAAAAGTGTTCGTATATTTTAAAAAGTTGTAGAAAAAATGCTACAGCCCAGAACTGAATTCAAATATACAGCTCAATATTTTTTCATATCTTCTCTGTGCGATTTTCAATAAACTATTTTTCTCCCTAATACTTACTTATTTTCTTTTTCTAAAACTGAAAAATATAAGGAAGCATAGATAAAACACACCACAAAAGTGATCGTACACCGAAACATTTTCGTAAAATTTTATAAATAAAATTATCATCTCCCACTTTATTTTCACAGTTTGATGATGTTTAAAAATTCTCTTGGCTTTATTCTTTGCTTGCTCATTTCAGTATATTTTGTTTTATATTTAAAAATGAGTCATAGACGTAAGAAAACAACAAATATCATTCGAAAATTGAGCATTTTTCACCATAAGGATGGAAAATCAAGCCGGAATATCACTAAATTAGTAAATTTATCCCATTCCATGGTGCAGTATGTGATAAAATGATTTAAAGAAGAAAACTGAATTGAAAATGAAATAAGATGATGCAATTTGGCCAAGTTAACTGAATGTGATCCAAGATTTATAGCTAGAAAATCTGTGAAAAATCCACAATTGAGTGTTGTAAAGATTGCTAAAGAATTTACTGAAAAATTGTCTACTTCAGTTTCACCTGACACTGTTCAACAAATACCAAAATCAGCTGGATAACATGGGTGCTCTGCTCGTTGAAAATTTTTTCTAAGTGTAAAAAAATAGAAAGCTTATTCCTTCCTTCAAAAAATCAATGCCAAATAAGACCAAAGCATATTGGAAACATGTCAAACAATGTTCAAAGCATATTGAAAAACTATTTGCAGATGACAGCAAATTTAACATTTTTGGTTCTGTCGGAGAAGAAAAAATGAGGAACTCAATCCTAAGAGCTTTGTTCGAATAGTAAAGCATGGCAATGGAAGTGCCCTTATAATGCATGTCAGCATCAGGATTAGGTAGTTTTGCATTTGTTAATGGCATAATGAACCATGATCTTTATTTAAATATTTTAAAAGATCTATATTGCTCTTTATTTAATTTTTTTTTACTGCAATATTTACGAATAAGTGCAAATTTCTTTGAAGTGTACGAAGACTTTTGTGAGGTAACTTTTCTGTTAATTATTTATTACCTACATTGAAAAAAAAAATCACTTTATTCAAAAATTTTACTATATTCATAAAAAAACTAATGCATTTTTGCCAAGAGAAATTTAGAGTTATTATTAAAAGATTCTCATTCTCAAATATTAATTTTTATTAATGAAATAGCGATATTTCACTGAAACTCTTGGAAGCCGCTGTAGATTTATTCCAGTAAGGAAAAAAAAAAAGGACGAAAAGCCTGACGCAAAGAGACACATTTTACGCACACTCCGTAAAAATTGATAGTTATGCAATCATATAACAAGTATACATATTAGAATTAGAGTTTACAGTGCCCCCCCAAAAAGAGGGTAAAGAAGAAAAATATTTACATTTGCCAACGTATTAAACACACACTTTCACTGATGGAATACCATTGCCTTGCAAATTGTAAAGAATCTGCGAAATTACTTAGTTGCAGATACGGAATGATTACACATTTATTCTTT
This sequence comes from Stegodyphus mimosarum, assembly GCA_000611955.2. Taxonomy (NCBI): domain Eukaryota; kingdom Metazoa; phylum Arthropoda; class Arachnida; order Araneae; family Eresidae; genus Stegodyphus; species Stegodyphus mimosarum. The sequence goes on along the minus strand of KK114864.1, from coordinate 45,483 downwards.
ACTGAGAAATCTTAATTTCATCACCGGCATATCTCGGGCAGTGATCTGGAATGTATGAAAATGTTAAACATGAACTATATGAATAAAACTATATGATATAAACCATATACTATATGAACTCGGCACCTTAAATCAACTATCGCATACTAGCAGTTTCAAACATGGAAGTCGTTATTCGCAGAAGGATCTTCACGAAGGGAAAGAAGAAATTAAAGAGAACAGAGTGTAAAGTCTTTTTGCTCCGTGAGGAAGGTTGAATATTACATCTGGGCAGTAAAAGAACAGGTTACTTTACTTCGGTAAAAAAAAAAACGGGGATAAAGCAATGTCAACTAGATATCTAGTTGCCTTGGATCTCTATATGATATAAACTGATGGAGCTTCATCTCTATCCGAGGTCAACTAGATATCTAGTTGGATAGAGCTACTGACTCCGTTAGCTCAGATGGAGCCCCAGTCTAAACTGCCCTTAAGGGTCCTTAATGTGAAACCCTAAAGTGGTGAAACCTTAATGTGAAACCCTAAGGGGCCCTAAAGTGGAAAACCTTAAAATCCATTCACACTAGGTGTGAAAGATCTGAACTACACTATACGTGCAGTTCAGATTTTTCAACTCGATGCGCTATGGGGCTGGTTTTGGAGATGGATTGGATATGTCAGTTGTCTCCATTAGCTCAAATAAACCCCAGTGTGAATAGCCCTTGGAGTATTTCGTTTAATAAGGTTACATATATATTTTATAAAATTAATGTATGTATTTATGTGTAGAGCATTTTATCGAATAGTGTCAAGTTTAAATATATGCTGTTTATTACTCTATTTCTTGAATAATATAAAAGAAGAAAGCCTTAATAATTTTTTAAAAATTTCAGATTGCCGAAGAAATTGCTTTAGTACCTTTGCCAAATTACTATAACTAAATTATTCAGACTGATAACTTTAAGTATAATTACACAACTGAGTATTTAACAAAATGAATTATGGACTCTTAAGACGTTGTTTTCTATATTCTATGGTGTTTTTATTCCCTCTTATTGCATACATGTACCTCGTGATCTACTGATATCGTATTTCTGGTACCTATAGTGCCGAAAATTCAACAGGTTCCTATTCTGAGTAGTTATGGAGGCCCAAAGCGGACGAGTGATTAAGTAGCTGAACACAGGTATTTTGACTATAGTTCGATTCCTTGAGAACCGGCCGGCTGCATGGGCGGTTTCGTAGTTTTAAGTGCAACTAGGATACAAGCCAGGAGAGTCCTCCGCAAAGACATCCTTCTCCTTAAGCAAATAAGTCTAGCACACTTTGCGATAATCAAGTAAACCAAACAAAACCTAATAGTTAATGTGATAGGCTTACATGTATATAATTTAAAATCATTTGGTACTATGTCTAATTTATGTAGTGTTATTTAAGTGCATCTGTACTCTCCAGGTTAAAAAAACTGTAATATTATTGGTCTTCAATGTAATAGCACTCAAGTCTAATTATGGTCCACATATTACTTTGTATTTTGAGTCATATGAAATGAGAAAGGCCTAAACACAAAGAATTAGTACTGCCCAACGTTATTTTAATAGTACACAATGTTTATAATTCTTTTTTTTTCATACTATGCCGCCCAGATGCTATAGTAGTTTGGGGAGCCAACTGCGATACCGAAGGACCCGGGTTCTAATCCCTCAGAAGACATGGTTGTAACTGTCCGTCCCTTCATAGGAGGTAACGTTGGCCACCTGTTAGAGGCTTCCACAATGAAATGGCCACCACGGCCAGCCTTAAAAGTGACCAATGTCGAAAAAAGGACTCGAATCATGGACCTCTGGAACACACGCCCAGCGCGTTGACCACTACACCACGAAGGCAATGCGAAGAAGGAGGGAGAAATTCCTTATACACTTAGTGTACGGAAAGAAATTTGTTAGATATTTCCTTATTTATTATGCATAACAGTGCTTAAAGTCTTTTACATCTTATTCCATATGTATTTGTAAGTATGCGTAACAGTTAACCAATGTCCACCAGCGATGAGCCGATGAACACTGGTAGTTCGATCCGGTTTCAAATCCCGGAGAAAGAGATGGCTGCATGGAAGTTCTCGCGTTTTCCTTCATGTATAACATAAATACAAGACAGTTTTTCTTAGAAAGTCCTTTACGAAAGTATCCGCGTCTCCGTGCCGAATATTCTTGTGTGCATCGAAAAAAAAATTACCAGCACCATGTAGTACTGTAACATGTACCTTTAGTAGTTTCGCGCTTATTGAACTTGTACTGTATTTCTAGTGAATGTTGATTTTAATCTTGAAAGCACTTCTTATCATTGTAGTTTTACTCAGTGTGATACTTTAATACCACATAAACTGAATGTGATAAGGGTGAAATACGTTGACACATTTGGCGATTTTTAGTTATTTCTCGCCCAAACCATTGTTAGATTGGTAATATCTCGCCAAATTACCGAGGCACCCATTTGCTTAATGTTAAGTGAACTTGCCCCTGTGTTCTTATTTTTCTGGCACAGCTTTCTTTAAAATCTGTTTTGTACTACATTAAACAGAAAAATACAACAATTTTACTTATATTTCTATTAAAATTATCTATCTAAGTACAAAATTCATAACAGTATAGTGTTTTCTTTTTATACATTACCGGGTTTATGGTGTTATGTATATTAGATTCCATCAAGTGTATGCAATCGAGTATACTACGTAATACTGTGTACCTGGTAATATGACATGTTTCGATGCTTCTTTACTTCTATAGAAACTCAAATATAAATTCTAAAATGATATTTACAACAACTAGGGCCATAATGCTTTTTAAAATAATTTAATAACTGCTATTGGACTGCCATCTCAGCCCCTGGCCATGTTTCGTTGGAAACTGAATTATCCACTAAGGCTGCGTTCACACGGGAGCACAAAGGGCGTAAGTGGTTTAAGTCGAGCTGCGTTGCCAAGGTAACCAGTCTGTGCTTTATCACAAAATCTGATATAGGAATCTTGGCGTAAGGTTCTAACTTTTCAACTTTATGCCGACTTGGGATAAGCGTCGACCAATAGAGCGAAGCTAAAACGAAGCGGCAACAAACAGAGCGAACGCGGGAAATCAATCGAGCGGGAAAACAGCGTCGGAAAGCTGTAGACACATCCACGCATGCGCAAATTTAGCTTCTCTCATTGGCCACAGCTTAGACTCCGTCTCGCAGGTGTGAACGGAACTCCCGTATTTTATGCCCTTATGACTATGCCTCTATGCTCTTTATGCCCTCGTCTGAACGCAGCCTAAAAGGCACCAAACCTTTTTGGTTCACTATATGAAGCCACGGCGGAGAGTTTTTATAATGGTAATGATGTTACTTGATAAGTGTTGCTTATATGCTTCATCAAATATTCTTGTGATTTATGATACATGTTGAATACCAGTTATTCAACAGAACTTAAAGCCAAAACTACAGACACAGGGAACACAGGGAAACTACAGACATGGGGAACAGAGAACAATTATTTGACGACTTTTTCTTTCTATTACATTACTGCCTTTCTAAATCGTAATCTGATCTGTCAATGAAATTATTTTAAGATGCAAACATGCAAAATACTGTAATGGTTGTGATAAATCTCTGAAATACTTCTGTTACTGATTTTTTTTTGTTTTGCAAAACATATCTTAGAATATATAAATATTAAAAAAAATTATTACATGAATAGATACATTGTAAATAAAGTAATATGATAAATAATTAACTCAACTGGATAAAAATGACGTTTTTAATAACTTTTGCAATTTTGTGTTTTGAGAAGTGCAGTATCCCCGTTCCTTTCCCTCGCGCAAATTCAAAAAATCCGTGAATTATTGACGCAGTTTTAAAATGCCTATGCATGATATTATATTCACTAATATAGGCTTCCCAAAGATATTCTAAAGACAATATTACTAATTAATACAGTCATAATGTAGTAATGATAGATTAAAAACAGTAATAATATAGTATAATATGTACATTGTAATGATGAATTAAAAACATTTTAATTTTATTGAACTACAAGATATTTCTCCCGCCTTCTTAGCATGCCTTAGTGGTGTAATGACTAGCACACTCGGTGCGTATTCGAGAGGTTGGAGTCCCGGCGAAGGCTTACTCATTTTTCACGTCTCCAGCTTCAAAATAACCTAATGTCTCTACAATGGCGCCCGAGCAATGGGCGCCGAATGAATGATGATTCTTCACCACACCAGGATTCGGCAATTGGGTTCCTTAATCCCCATTTGCCCTTTAAAAGGAGAAGCATATGAGATATTTCTCCCGCCTTTCTAACATGCCTTCGTGGTGTAACGGTCAGCACACTTAGCGCATATTTGAGAGGTCCGGGGTTCGTGTTCCCGCGAAAGCATTGCTAAATTTTCACGCCTCCAACTTCAAAATAACCTAATGTCTATACAATGGCGCCTGAACTAACAAAGGTGGTTGATGATGATTCTCCATCACCAGAATTTGGCTACTAGGTCCTCTAATCCCCAGTCGCCCTTTAAAAGGGGGAGTATATAAGGTATTTCTCCCGCCTTCGTAGTATAATGGTCATAATATTCGGTGCGTATTCGAAAGGTCCGAGTCCCGGCAAGAACATTGCTCATCTTTTATGTCTGCTGCTTCAACAATATCCTAATGTCTCTACAGTAATGAATGATGATGAAATTTGTTGTACCATACGATGAGGATGATTATGGTGACACTGATGTATGGCACACTTTAACTGCTGCTTCACAGGATTTCAGGCAATTTCTCCTCTTCAGGCACTCAGAAGGAAGTGTTGTTTCTTCTGGAGAATCAGAAGGTGGCGTAGTACTTCCTTGGTTACCTTTCTTGACCCTTGTTAAAAACATGGTTATTGGCAGCTGGCTTCGTTGTTTTTCATGGTGGTGAAAAGGGTTTTGTACATTGACGTGGATGAATGGCATTTGAGAACTGTAGTGAACGAATCATGTAAGGGTCCCATGATTTATCTTTCTCTTGCAGTTCCTTCAACCCCAAAGGGGGCCTCTTGCCAAAGACAGGCGCATTTGACTCCATGCCACGATGAATGTCGAGGGCTTGTCAAGTAATACAAATGATCGATACAAGTAAGATTGGTAACAATCAATAACATTCCAGCCAAGTTATTTGGTGTCAGCTTTCGGCTCATTTCTATTTCCGTATCAGTGTGGATTAGATTATGTTAGATTGGTTCTGCGATTTTGAATAAGGACGGTTTGCAATTTTTCCAGGAATTTATTTTACTGCCTCGTTTTGTACAACTATGCACTGTGCTTCATTCATTTGAATTTATTTAAGATATGACGTACTTTTCTGTTATGCGCGTGCCACACCTTTTGGTGCCTGTCAATAAATGACCAAGCACATGTTGAGACCCAGCTTTTCAGTTGATAGACAGCTTTGTCAAGGACGACCAAGAGCAACAACTGTTTCGACTCTTAGATTAGAAGACCGTTTTCTGTCTCTAAGTAACCGCGAAGCGACCAGAGGAGATATGATTTTAGACTTTCAGGCTGCCACCGATCGAATTAGTCGTTCTACTGCTGCACGAAGGCTTAACGAGTTTTGATGCATACGAGAAAGCCAATGGTTTGTATCCTCACTCCAGCTGCTAGAGGGGACCGTTTAAACTGGACCCAAGTATTATTTACTGACGAGTGCATCTGGAGAGAGGACGGAACACGGCATTTGCCTTCCCTTTTCCATGGTTTAATATTTTGAGGTGGAATCATGACAAATGGCCGCATATCTTTCAGGGTTCTGTAACCCCAAATTAAGACTGTTTAGGGTGCTGTTGCCCTAGGATTTTTGTTAATGAATGACAACGCTTGGCCTCATCGAGCATATGTGGTGACAGAGTACTTGCAAACAGAAAATATCACTCAAATGGATTCGCCACTTTACTCACTGGATTGAGCATGTAAGGCGCCGAATTACAACATACCAAAGTCTTCCCCAGAAGCTAAAAATGCACTTTTAGAAGAGTGATGAGCAATTCCACAAGACTTCATCAACACTTTGGTGAAGTCCAGATCTGAGGAATGAATATCTGCCCGAGGTGACCATAAACAATATTAATGAAAAGAAATTTCCATCAATTTGGTAATTTCAATATTTTTAGAATAATCAACTGCCAAACATTGCAATTTATGTTAGCTAATGCTTTTGTACGAATTCCTGTTAATGATTTTTTTAAGTTACGCTTTATTTCTGTCCTGTTTTATTTACATCTGTTTTCATAACTAGTGTATAAAAAGTGCTAATAAATTATTCGGTACTTTCTGTTACCAGGATCGAATTCAAAATTATATCCAGAAAAGTACCAATTAATTAATTAATTGAATAGAATTAAGATACCTTACCTTAGGATTAAGGTATTTTTAATTGTTTTATACTTTATTTCAATAAAAATACGAATTGTTCATCTCAAACAATACATATAATAGACAGGAACTTCGAAATATGCTTGATTATGCTTACGCATCTTATTTTTAAATCTAATGTATCTACTTAAATTCAGACAGCATTTGTCTGAACAAGAGAAAATTTTCAAAATTAAAAGATTGTATTAATCATAAAATAGTTAAGTGTTCGAGGGCTACCTGCCTAAGTAAACGGATGTTTTCGTGGAGGACTTTATAAGGAAAACTGGGTCGTAAACATGGGGAAATCCACGAAAACGCCCATGCCGCCAGCTCGGGCCAAACTACCAGTATTCAGCGACTTTACCGCTTAAAGACACACAAAACTTAAATTAGCATTCCTAATTTGGCCTTAGCCATATTAAAGATCTGGATTCTAAACAGCTTTTTGTCCCTTTTAGAGAAAAACTTTCAAGGGAAAATGACATGGATCTATGTGTTAATAACCGCTGAAAGGATATACTATATTCGTATGCCAAATATGCAATCTACATTCTGTTATAGCCTATAATTCTATCTATATGACATATAAAAGCAAATTAGTTATCAAAATTATACTTTTAAGGATAAATGAGTTTTCTTTCCTTTTTGTTGTTGTTAAACTATTTTTAAAAATACATCTTGGATATCAAAATTTTTTCTTCATTTGGATTCTTTTAACTGCACACTGACTATAGGATTCAGAAATAAAATATACTTTTAACTTAACATCAGTTATTCAAAAAATAAGCTGTTTAATAACTAACAACGTGCTGCTAATGTGGACTATCTAAAAACAAATTACTATTTTGGTTCATAGAAATTCATAATTTACAGTATTATTTAAATAATAAAACGAAATTCATTAAATTTTATATTCTTAAAACTGAAAGCATGAACTCTAATGAGAGGCGTAGCTAAGGTTTTCAAAGCCCAGGGACAAAGATTTTGCTTCCCTTACGTGTTCCAAGAATGGAAAACATTTTGTTTCTAAAATTTGTAGCATCAATTTGTCGCCTCCTGGATGCTGGGGTCGGATGTCCCCCTTTGCATCTAGTAAAGACATTTTTTTTTTCGGATTTAACATGCATACACAGAGGAGAGGACAAGGATGACGCATTTCCCTCAGGTGAACAGAAAAAGCGTCTGAAAGAAGCATTATGAAGCTAATTTATTCTTTGTGTAAAAAGTTGAATACACCAAACTTCCACAGAAAACATCATACTGCCGACATTAGTTGTTTTCTGCCGTCTCTCATTACTTTGAACTAGCTATTACTGCTCCTGCAAAAGAAGCTTGCCGAAATTTTTGCTGCATATCTTAAAGGTCTTTTGGAAAAGCATCCGAACAATAAATAAGTGATTGAAAATGAAATGCGCTTCATTTTATATAAAATTTTCCAATAAACAATCTTGGGTTTTGCCTTGTTTCAAATTGTTTGTGCTAAAATTATACACACATTTTCAGTTGGTTACTTATGAAGCAGACACAAAATGCTAAAGGATTTAGGAAAGCAAATTGGCTCATTTATTTATCTGATTCTAAATCAACTGAAATTTAAATATCATGCAAGATATTGAATTATTCTATTTATAGTGAAAGAGGAAAATAACTTTAGTTTTAAAGGAATTTAAAAAAAAAGCAGTATATAAAATGTTCCAGCTAATTTTAATATAATTTATTTCGAATAGAATATCTGTAAAAATTTTGTTCTGCTAATTCTAAGGCTATCGATATAAAGATATATTTTAAAGGTATGTTTCTTGCTAAAGAAATTTTACGAAATTTGAAATGTAACGAAAGAAAAGCAAATGAATGCAATGAACTGTTGATGTAAATATATGTATACACTAAAACTAGGCCAGGGATGGAAAACATGTTCATTGCTGTGATTAAAAATTAGTGGGAAATACATCATCATATTTGCAAAATTAAACACAAGCCACAGAAATTTCCTAATTTCAATGGGAAAAAATTGTTCCTGTCTTACAAATCCATGACATTTTATTACTTAAATTCCTCTTCTACAGCATATCAAAAAATTTCTGAATAAGTCTTTCAAGTTACTTAACAGCAGAATGCACATACGAATTAGAAATGAGTTATGTTACTATGCAAGTTTATACTTATTTTCAAAACATGGAATGTTTAATATCTCAAAGTTTTACTATCAGCATGCCAATTTGCCTTATAAATTTATTGACTGAAATTACTAATTCCATTGCTTTATAAAACTAAAAGCTTTTTTTCTGGTACTCTTCTGTTATCGGAGCTGAAGTCAGAAATGTGTGTATGTAATAAAAAAAGGGGGGGACTTTGCAGACCAAATAGTGGTAAGCGTATTATGTTCTCAATCTTTTATTTTTCCTACATATATGTATGTGCGCACACACATACACATCGAATCCGGTCCCGATAACAGAAGAGTAACCCCCTTTTTTTATAAAGCACAGAATGCTGGTAAAAATGAAACATTCAGGAGAGTTCATCACTGCTCAGATATTTAAAAAAAAAATGCTCTACAGGTGGGAAAAAGTATTATGTATGCCTGCCTCAAATGCAATGACAATCAATTAGCAGGATGTCTGGGTTAGGCACACCAAAGTTAAGGGAAAACATAATGAAATCTCTTTCTTTAGTGTCGGTAGGCCTGCAAAAGCTCTCAGAACCTCAATACGTAATCAATTTTAAAATCTATCCTCATATTACACTGTAATCTACACTATATTATCTATTCCATCTCTGAATAAAATTATTCAAGGTCCAAATCTGTTTTACACTAAATTACATAACTGCAACAAAAGTGAACTATCTACATCTAATAGTGTTAGTATACTTCAATGTAAAAAGTAAGAGTGTATAACTGGCATTTGAAAAGTGATTATTTTTAATTATATATTATGATCAAAGGTTTTTTGCATTTTGTACTAGAGTAGATTTTTTCTATAAATAAAAAATTATGAGAATTTCATACACACTACAGAAAGGCATATACAAACACATCCAACCTTTGCTTCAATGAAAAGCAAAATTACTCGCATTAATAACATAAATTAATACATGATCTTCCTGTCAAAGAACCTTATAGCTTGATAAGGAACTCTGATATATATACTGAAAGAATACTTTGAACAAGGACTCTTCTTCTAAAGCAACCTGGCTTGTTCATATTATAACCATGGGAAGAAAAAAAAAATAAGAATCATAATAGCTTTTTAAATACAGCTAGGTGAAAAGTTGAATGCACTTAGCTATTTGAGCATGAAATAAATCTTGATATTGAGATCCAAAATAGCTGCAAAAAGTAATTTTGTGAAATTTATTTACATAAATTTGTCATTACAGAACACAGATGGCTCTACTCATTGTATTACTTTCCTGATATTACATACTACAGCCTGCAGGAAATTCTTTATTGTACTTTTTTATAGATGTGAAGGTAATTATCAATTAAAGAATCAATTGAAAATTCTGTGGCATAAATGAACAAGTAATGACTATAAAAAATAAATTGCAAATAGTTTAATTTTCCTTAACACAGATCTGCAAAAGAGGGGGGGATATGAAAACTATTCCACTTTTTCAAAACATTAATTCCACTGAACACAATCGTTTAATCTTAAATTTTGTATAAATAACCATGAAGTTTTAATAGCATGCAAATAAATGAAACATTAGTAAAATTTAATACAAAGTCTGATAACATTTTAACAACAACTTATTGAAATCTCTGCCAATAAAGTTTTTTTTTAAATTTAATACATAGTTTGGTAATATCTTACCTTTTCCTTACTGAAATCTATGTTATTAAAAAAATACCTTCTACATCAAAATTTTTCATTTGTATGCAAATACGATGCTGCTGCAGAAAACAACTAAGAAATAAAAACAGAAGATTGGTTGTCACATTTTATTGTTACAAGATATTATGCAATAAATTCATATGGTATAGGTTCCAAATATTGTGGTTCATTGTTTTTTGTTTGAACAAGATGTGCCAATCTAGGCTGCTGAGGCTGCCTCTTACAATTAACTCTTATTCCTTTTTCTTTTGCTTCCTTTTTCTTCTTCTCATTTTCTTTCAATCTTTCAAGGAAATCTTGACGGCATTTTGAATGTTTCACATGCTCCACTCTAACATTGATACGTTTGGGGATTATACGATTCCTCACTCGCTTATTAACTATAACTCCAACAGCATGAGGAGTGACATTGAAAACTTTCCCAGTCTTTCCATGATAGTATTTATGGGGCATACCCTTCTGAAAAGCTCCATTTCCTTTAATATCAACAATATCTCCTCTCTTATATACTCTTAAGAATGTAGACAAAGGCTCCACACCATGGTGGCGAAATTTTCTGGAAAAAAGGTACCTTGTACCACGTCTGTAACCTTTCGTATTGACCATTTTATATGTGATTCAGTGTCCCCATGCACAATCTATTAAAAAAAATTTTTTTAGTAACTAAAAACACATTATTATAAACACTGCATTAATCATCATCATTACATCTATAATAAGTTATTTCTGCAAGAAATATCTATAAAGATGCCATTGTGAAGGGGTTTCGTAAAGAAAAATTACTCATATTCACATTACACATGAAGGATTAACTCAAAATACCTTAAGTAGGCAGTCCATTCATTAAGCAGAAACGAAACACTAACAGACACAGAGTGTTTCTAAGGACCATATAATACATGCATTTGTTTCATACGAACAACTGTTTTGGACAATTTTTCTGCTTGGTTAGCTATTGAAAGAAAGATGCATGATTTTCCCCTTCCTTTCGGAAAAAAATGCAAGTTGTTCATTTTCAACCAATCATCTATCAACTTGTTTGTAATACTGAACAAGTTTCCCCTGTGTTATCCCCAAACTGATCTGTGGTGATGATTGGTTGTGGTGACAAAGCAAAAAAATTGTTCGAAACAGTTGTTCTTCCAAAATAAACGGATGTATGATAGCAGCATAAAAAAGTCCCATTTAGAATTGTATATTTAATTTGCTTAGTTGTTTTTAATTTACTCTCTTTTCAACTTATTCAAAAATCGTACGTGACTAGCAGCCACACTTCCCCGACTCCTGTTTACATTCTACAAATTCTGCTCTGAGTCAAGCACAGGGCACCTTACAAAATGTTGGACCGCCACCACACTCTCATATTTTTCTCTAACCTATATACTACATTACTGTTTATCATATTTCATGAACTCTTCATATAAAAATCTATTTCTGAACTACTGAACTTTACTATTTGGAGTTATATCTCTGGATGACTTCACGGTCAGGAAAATGTCTTACGCCTTTTCCCTCACTTACTCACCATAATTCTATGTTATGTTCTCCTGTTGATAGTTCTACAGAGGATGGAGGAACTGCTCAAGATGCCTGAACAAGTGACAGTTCATCCAAATCATTTAATAAAAAAATCATAACTATAAATAGTTACGAATTCAACTTTTTTAATCCATCGACTGAATAATGTGTAAGTAGGAAAAAGGAAATTGTGATTTTCATGTAGTGGTGACAGGTAGCACTAATACTTTTCCTTCAGCCGCCACTCCACGAGAAAATTTTGTGCTCTTTGCAAACCATGATAATTGGCCAGTGTGGTTTTTGTTGACAACACCCTAGCTATTCTATAACATACGGCTCAAAGCATTAAGCAATGACATAAACAAATGCAGGACACAGGCTGTCTTTATAAAAGGAAATCACTTTGCTGGTCCTATGTGTCAGACGAAAATACACAACAAATCCAACAGAATTTCATATACAGATGCCACTTGGAAACTTGACATTCCTGCAACATCTGTTGGAGTGTGTTCTGTGGTGAACTACACAGGATTCAATTGTTTCAAGCTCTTCATACAAAAGACAAAATTGTGTTTTGTGAATTCATCCTCCAGATTGCGTCACATGATGACAATTTTTAGCATGCTTCGTGTCGAGTGACGAAGCACCTTTTCATCCAAGTGGTAAGGTCAACTTGCACAATATTAGAATACGGGAAAGAAACACTGTTCCCTCTTTTTTATTTAGCAGAGGCCATACAGGAATCATATCTCAATATGATTGAAAAGGATTTGCCACATTAGAAAACTATTCGGATGATTGTTTCCCAACAGGACGGGACAACACCACACTGGAGTTTAGACGTTCCCAGAATTTGAAAAATCGTATTCCTCAACGATGGACTAGTTATTCAACACCTGACGATTCAGTTAAATATCACTGCCCTCCCAGATCGCTGGAGCAGTGCGTGATTTCTTCTTGTGGGGGTTTATAAAAACTCCATTTGTGTGCCTCCACTTCCAACTACTATATTAGTAGATATGCATAACAACACCCATGAAAGCAGTATATGCAGACATGCTCAGAAGTTTAGGATGAATATGACTACATAGATACATCCAAGGTGGATATACTGAGCACCTTTAATTTGATTAGTATAAAAACTTTATTAGTCGTATAATATAAAATTCATCTCAAATTTTTATGTTCAATATTATTCACATTTCAAATCAGGCAATTCTTTTTTAAGCATGCTGTACTAGAGTTCCATGGCTTTAGCCATTTGGTTACCATCGAGCCTTTTGTTTGCAGGGCACAGCAAACACACTGAAAAAACAACATTCTACTTTGTACACTCGAGCGCAAAGGTTGCTTAGAATAATATCCGAGGATATGGAAATTCTTATGGCAAAGAGTGATGTAGAGGAGATTATGGTGGGCAATTCAGTTCATTATACATATACTTCAACTGCTCAGTGCATCGTAAATCTTGAGCAACAGACATCTACGTGAAAGACTTGAGGAATTTGATAGTTATGTAGTGAAGATTAAAGCAACTCTCGATTATTATTGACAAAACCAATGCTAGTAATGGCAACAATAAAATTGAGAAACTCAGGAATATTGACTCTGTAAGTATCGATCTGGATGGATTTAAAACTGTTAACCACACTTTGGAGCATTTGAAAATTAATAAAATCAAAATCCCAGAAAAGCTAAAAATATATTTCATATTATTTCTGATCGAAATAATTCCATTGATAATAATGCAAACCCAGATAAACAGATCATGCAAGCTCAGCTGACACACAATCCCGTTACGAGAATTCCTCCTATAATAGTAAACCGCCACCCCCTAAAATCTGATTTTCCTCACCATTTAGCACACAACACTAAAGCTAAATTTTTTGGGTGAAATTAAATGTTGTATATCTAAAACTTTTACCCCACTCCAATGAAGATCAGAGAATCTTCAGCATCCTTTTTGGGAAGAAAAATGTCGAACATTAGATGGTCAATGCAAAATATACAAGATCTATCAAGGTCTTATTAGATTTACCTGTGGATGTTGACACTCCTAAGTAGTGAATGCATGGACAGATAGATGTCAAAATTTTACGACTTACATACTCTGATGTACTTTAAAATCTCGTTTAAAAAGTGTCATAACTGCCAAAAGTGGCATTATTCTTCAGAAAACTGCTACTTCTAGCCTAGGTGCGTCATTTTCTATCAGACTGTTCTCACCAAGGAAGAACTGACTCACCTATACACAGCAACTACATCAGGCCGCATCCTGCAAGTTATACAGGTTGTCCAAAACTTCTTGAACAAGCTTTCTACCATAAAAAAGGCAGTTCCTCGAAACCCAAAATTTCTTCGGGGAAATTTCAGATAAGCAGGCGCAATTTTCCCTGCCATCTTGGAATTGTGAAAAATCACCATACCCTAACCCTAGAGAGGAATTTTTTTATACCAAGAGGGAACTTGCATCAAAAGGAAATTTCCAAAATTTCCCTCTTCAGCCCAATATTAGGAGAAAAGCTCTGCTGAACAAAAATCGTGCAAGACAAAGTATAGAGTTTGCGTTGAGAAGGTAAACCATACACATAAGACATACTAAGTATCTACTTATAGAAAGAAAATATCCATTTCCTTTTCCCTATCTTAATTAGCATCTGAGCTAGCAACCTAAACACTTCCCACTGTTTGGCACCTATTGGTGAAGTTGGCGAACATGATTTCAGGAACCTCGCCATGTGCCGGTTATCTGTGTATCCCCAGAAAGAACACTACATTAATCTTAAATATTTCCAAGAAGTATGAACAGCGGATAAAGAAACAGGTCTCCAACTATGGGGTTATTCATCTGAGCGTTGGATATATGGCTCATCTTGCCGCTTCACTCTGCAGACTTACTATTAACTACTTTATAATATCCCATGCTTCTACTTAAAATTACCAGCCTCTCAATCATCTTACCTCAGCTTCTTCATGTATTACTTATTTTTTAACAGTCGCATTTCTCATATTTATGATTGCTACAAAAAGTTAAACAGCATGCTCTACTCAGGATAAGGCTACAAAGCCTAGGAATCTACATCAGTGACCCTGAAAAGGCAGAACTATAGCTGCCAACCTTGAAATATGTCCTTCCCCCAAAAAGGCAAAACTCAACAGGGAAGAAATTTCTGAAAGTATTTTTGGAAGCACTTCCGCAAAGCGCCCGTTGGCGCTTCGGCAGAGAACCCGTTCGCGCCGTTGCGGTCGCCAAGCTCACCAACCAGGGTTGCCACTCAAACAGGAGAATGAAATTCTCTGACTTTTCCAGGTGTGTTTTAAGAAAATTCCAGTCTATCCGCGTAATGCTCTTTGGCTGTGCTAAGAGGTAAATTAATTATGGTACCACTTGAAAACACAAAAATTTGCCAATTAAATATGACTTTTATATTAGCCTCAAAGATTACTATTATAACTATAGTAGGAGTTGTTTTCTCCACTGAAGAATTGAGATCAGAATTGCTCAATGTGGATAAAAAATGTCTTTTTTTTTTCCTGACATTTTTAAATAAATGAAGGTATTTTATATTTATTTAGCTGAATACATAAGCAAAAAATATGTGCATTGAATTTCGTAATGTTATGTCATCATACTGCTAGAATTAGTTTCAGGATTATGCCAGAGAAAATTTCCTGAAATGTGAAAGTATTATTTACTAATGATAAATAAATTTAAGGGGAAGAAGCAACATTAAATGACATAATTAACATTAAAATAATTAAAAAACTGAATTACAATAATCAACGATATTTTGGCGAATATAGTTATATTAATTACAACTTTGAAAATGCGCGCGTAACGCATGTTGTAATTAATTATTCATTAATTTTTAATTAATTGTAATCAATTTTATTACATTTAAAATCCATATGCATGTAAAACTGCATAATTAAAAATATACCTTGTAAATTATATGCACATTTAATTAGAAATTTTCATTTAACTCCTCAAGCATGTATATCACTAAATCTATTAATATATGAAAAAAGCAAGTATTTCAAATCACTACTAATCATAGAAAAAATCAGAATCTATAAATCATATATCTTTATTCTGAATATGATTTCCACAGGGAAATAAAATTTAAACAACCAATAATAATACATATAAGTATTAAACAAAATACTTATAATTTACGAATGCAAAGATTTATATGTAGCATGCTTAAGTTCTGATTTTGAGAATGTTTTTTTATAACACATTTCTTCATTTGCTGCATATTTATTTTTTCAATCAAAACTGCTTTAAGAGTTTTAATTAAGACCTAAATTTGGTCGAAATTGCGTCTGATTTTTTTTTAACAATAGAAAGCACTTCCGCAAAGCGCCCGTTGGCGCTTCGGCAAAGAACCCGTTCGCGCCGTTGCAGTCGCCAAGCTCACCAACGGTTGAGCGACGTACGGTTATTAAACACATGGAAGTAAGCCGCGTAAAGGTGATATTTAGTGCTATAATCAAAAGAATAAATGACATAAATTCAGGTTAGCAAAGAAAACAATATATAAAAGCATATGGATGTAAAATTAACCGATTAAACGTGATATACGAAAATAAATTTGTATGAAATTAAAATAAGCACGGAAAACAATATATTAAGCTTAATGGAAGTGAAATAATAATCTAATAATGAGATCTTTGTAATAATGAACTCTTTTCTTGACAAAGTCATCTATTTAATGGAAAAAATTAGTAAAATTCGGATCTGTCTTTGAATATCTTTCAATATTATAAAATTTCAAAATATTCCTGTTTTTAACAGTGCAGTTTCTAAGGAAATTATAAAAGCATAAAATCAAAAAGTACTTTTACAGTTAATATCTTCATTGTATAATTTAAAAGTACTTCCAAAACTATGAAAATCCATTATCAACACGTAAATGAAATCAGCAAATATTCTCATTTTAAATAGAAACTTAATTGCAACTATCTGATTACATGAAAGTTTTTTTTAGTAATAAATTATGTTCTTCTCATACTTATTTTTTTTTTATTTTATAAATGTACTGCCCAAAAAAATAAAAATATTCGTGTTTCCAATTATCACTCACCCCCTCTCATGATTTTCTTCTGCGAACAAGCATCTGTCTCCGAAAACTTCACTAATTATATGAGTATGTTTGTATCTATTCATTGTTAAAAATTCATAAAAATAACGTGAAAATCCGAAAAAATAAGAAATATGTGAAGAAAAGTTTAAATCTGTAAATGCGAACATGGAAGGTGGTAATTGAACTGACGGGTTACCAGGTGTGAACTATTATCGCCAATGTTGGCGGTGTTTACATTTACCGGGCGCTTTGCGGAAGGAAACCCGTATTTTTAAACATGATGAAAATAAAACTAATATTTTAACATGCACACTAATGAGAAAATAAACTTTATAATCTAATATATATTGATGTAAAACAGAATAAACATTGGTTAAATACTAACAAAAAATCTTATGTTTACAGTAAATTGAGGCAAAATTAGAGGAATGGATACTGCACAAACTAAGTTTCATTAATTGAGTAAATTTCACTTATTGTCAGAAAACATAAAAACCAACAGCTTACATTTTTTGCATATATTACTTCACCTGTTCATGATAGGAATGTCATGGGAGTAACAACAGCAAACATTATCTCACAGGTGGGCACACCATGATTTTTTAGATAGAATAGTTAATTAGTACTTTTTGTTGGCACTAGATGTATGTCTGTTATAGTGAAATTTATTGAAAGTGAAGTATGTTGACCTTCCTTCTTATGTAAAGTTAATTATTTTTGGTATTTTGTCTCGAAACGAGCGATTCAGGGGTATTAAGCGATGCAATGGCTCTTTAACTGCATTAGCCAATATAAAAAAATGCATGCTGCCGAAAGAGACTTTATTTATTGCTCTTAGAATTTTGTCCAGTATCAAAACAAATATTTTGTATTATTTAGGGAAAATTTTTTATACCTACAGAGCAGAATGAAAACAGTATTTAACAGAAGTGTGTCATGAATGATAAATGAGTCTTTCGCATACTGAGGATAATGATAGTCTACATTTTAGGGTAACCCTTGGATTGTCAAGTTGTTGTTTCATTTGTGGTAACTTGAGTAGTTGAATGTTATGGAACCCGTTATGACATGATTGGTTATAATGCACGATTGAGGTGATTTGACTGATGAGAAAATATTTGTAAGGCTTACTTGAGTATGGATGTTGGTTAGAAAGCATGTTGCATATTTTGTGGTTTACATTGTAAAATTCTGCTGGTGGTACAATTAACCCAGTTTCTGTTCACTATGGAACATCCGGGAAAGAAAACATTGATTGACTGGCATGTAAATAATAATGGCATGTAATAAATTCATTCACCTCTCGAAAAATTATGCAGTGAGATTTAAGGATTTCGAAACCGGAGCTCATATCAACACTATGGAAGGTACGTGGGGTGTAATAAGAGATTTTCAAAAGAAATGATTCTTCATTTTTACTTTGTAAATTAATGTGGCAATGGCAGTATATAGATTCTAGGTCAGGTAATTTTAATTAGGTTTTGGATGCTGTTAATGAATTCTATGTGCCGCATATCGAAGAAACAGAAATCTTTAAATAAGTTGAGAGTTCCTTTCTGTACTGCGTAGTTAAGACGTATTTCCATTCTTATGTTATTTCCTTGTTTGATTTAAAATGCTGTTTATTGAGGTTATAATTTTTTTATGCTTTAATTATGTTTTGGGTGCTCTTTCACTTGGGGTGCTCTTTCACTTTTCACACATTGCACGTAAACAGGAATGGCACCAAAAAAATTGCCAATTTTGACCAAAGTACACTTAAATATTTTTTTAGCCAGTGACATTTTTTCATAATTGGAAAGTGACAGCTATAGCGATTATTTGTTTGATTATATACCAAAGAGGCAAAACATTATACAAGTTCTTGGTAGATGACTGGAGACAGGTTGAGCCAAATGTCTAAGCAGCAGTGGTCACACAAAGTCGAGATATTACAACATGGTGGTGTTGAGGAATGAGCTGTTGCTCCATGACACCCCAAATGGGTTAAATTAATAAAACAATTCTTATACTAAATAATTCTATTAGTTAATATGCGGCAAGTTAGGCGACCAGAACATTTAGACACTCAATGTAAGAGCGCAACACACCATCCGCAGTTACGATTAGATACTGTGTAGTTTTCATAGTCCATTTTCTTCCACAACACTCCCCTCAAAGCAGAATATTGCCGTCATCAGCTTGTGTACGATCTGCTGTGAAGGGAGGGGGTTGTTTGCTTTTTCACGTGAAGACCAGTTCAATTCTGTGGACTGGATATGTGCATCAGTTGCCACATTAATGAAATTTATGGAATGATGTACATAATACCCATGCCTGCTTAAGAATGACTCTCATTTATCAGTCATTAACTGTTGTTCCCTTTGTCATGTGCTTCTTAACAAGTAGTATCAGAATCTCCACTAATTTGTTGTTTGCTGTGAACATGTTTTTGATACTGTGTTTTAAGACACACGACTATATAAAGCCTTGGTCTGCAACAACTTCCTTAAACAAAAAATAATTCCATCTCTTCATTACTAAAAAATTCAGAAAAGATAGTGTGGATGCTACAATGTACAAAATTATGAACAGCAATGCAGGAAATCAGAATGTAACAACAATGGTTGGTACCACGAAAGTGAATGCATTGAATTAACAGGTTTGAATTATTGCCATTTTTGGCAGTATTTATATTTACCGAGTTTGCTGCAAAACTGCTTCCCTCACTTATCATGTATTACAAAAAGGACACGACATAATAAACACGTTTAAGTACTTCTTAGGGTTGGAATGCGCTTTAGCCCACTGCTTGGCGGCGATTGTTTTTGAATGAGCAATAAACGCGCCAACATGAGTAACTCCGTATATCCGCCAACATGGCTGACTGGGTATTCTGAAGCTACGGAAACATTGCCTACATTGTGCAATTCGCTGATTTTTTTTTAAAGTTAAAACAGAACGCTGTGCACAAGGCATTTTCTTGTAATTTCTTTTCGTTATTTTAGCTTATTTCGTTCATTTGTGTACGTTGCCTACATTGCACAATTCGCAGATTTTTTTTAAAGTTAAAACGAAACGGTGTGTACATGTTATCGTTTGTAATTTTAATGCTCTTTTAAAAAAAAAATTCCTTCCTTTTTCGATGCCATTTTGGTTACGTTGTCGCGGAGCGTGTCGGGAAGGTTATGTAACGGCATAAAATGTGTATTACAACATAAAATGTAAATAATTAATTTAAATCTAACTGACAAATATTTTAATGATCATAATGTTCGTTTTGCATATTATTTTATTATCTTTTTGTAGCAACAGTTTCCATACTAATTTATGCTTTAGAATTCTGTTTTGTTTACAATAGGTTTTCACGGAGCGTGTCGGGAAGGTTGCAATTGCAAAGACGTTTCGCAGAAACACGCCGAATTGGCGATTTTCAAAACATTGCCAAGCAGTGGGCTAAAGCGCATTTTCACCCTTCTTAGATTTCTTGTCTAATCCAAAAGTAAGTGCTCTGAATTTCCTATTATAAATTCAAATGACAAGTGCACACATCTAGAATTAAATTCTATTCAAATCAGTTTCATGAATTTTTTTTTAATATACAAAGTCACATTTCGAAAACTATATAAACTATATCTCAGCATCCATTTTTAGCCTTTGTGTGAATTAAAATACTACGTAATAAATGATTACACATCACATTACTAATCTGCACCTATTCTAAAGTGGCTTACAGAAATTAACAATACAGTGAAAAGCCTAAGGCTTACAGACATGAGCAGTACAGTGAAGAAAGAATATCAGGGTACAAAAACTTTCACTGCTTCTTACAAAATTATCCAAAACAATGTCTAAAACAATCTGCACCAGAGATGGCGAACCCGCAGCAATTACAGCATACCACACTGAAAAGCAATAAGGATTTCAACTACAAGTGATCCAAATTATATTGAAAATTTGTACCAATAAGGAATTTTTTAATATACACGATCTGGTTATAAGATATTGTTGTAGGTTTGAATGAAAATATGCTTGTTAACAAAAGTTTTCTATTACGAACATAATAAAATCAAAATACCTTTCAAGATTAACCGAACCCAAAACACCAAATCTTGTCTATTCCTAATATAGATAGCTGACTTGGGGGGGGAAAAACTACATAAACAACAACCACATTAAGTATACATAACCTAACTTACTGAACTTTTCAAAATGTTTATTGAGAATAAAAGCCTATACTCAAAGCTTATTTTATTTATAATAATTATTAAATGCCCACTACTCAGACTTGCAATTATTTGCGTAAAAATCTTATAATCAGCCTGTAAATTTTTTGACGCCTTTTCATATTTTTAATTATTTTGGAAAAGTTGGATGGGGTACGCATAACTTTTTTTTAAAGATATTGGCACTCTTTACAAAAAGGTTGGCCACCCACCTCAGTTAAAAATGGACAAAAATTTATATTCTACGATAAAAGCTAAAAAAAAAAAATTAAGGTATCAAGCAGATAATTTTCAATATTTTAAAATTAAGGCCTTTCACTGAAGCATTTTTTTTTGTTCAATTTCACATCAAATCTATACAAATAAATTATTTAACACAGAACACGTTTGGAAATTTCAAAATGTATTCCATAATAATTATTGCATAACGATTTACGTATTTAACAACACATAAAAGGAATGATAATGGAATTTAGTAACAAACAATAGCAATAATAATTATGCATTGCTAAATTATACTAAGATACATAAAACCTGTTACAGCACAAAATCACGGAACAACCACGTTTCTGGAAAATGGCGGCTATGTTAAAAAATAATATTTTCAATAACCATTTCTAAAAATTTTATTTAATCGCAAAATGAGAAGAAAAGTTTTTCTGTCTACAATCAATTTCTGAAAATATTTGCTTTTAAATTCTAAATAAATTAAAAATACACCATTATTAATTTAACGACTTACCAACACGTTGTTACAGTACCACAAGTACCGCAGAGTTGAATAACACCGAGCTTCTGCTTCAAGAATAATAAAGAATGTTGCCAAATGGCTAAAATTTATCTCTGTATGAAGCTGTTTAGAATAGTATTTAAGGTCTGGAAAAAATTATTTATCAAAGTCTTCGTGGCTGTCATACCAAAAACAAGAATATATTTTCAAATAACCAAAGACATCCCAAATAGCTGTTGCTGATTATCGATTAAAAATTCACAACAAGGACATTCCTGAAAGGAAGAGCAGTATTCTGCCGTCTATCAAGACCTCGAAAGAAAATGTTTCTATTGACAGAAACTTATTCGTTTCTAAAATCAGCTTGAGGTCAGCTGAAAAGTTTTCTTCACCTTACATCTAAATTTCAAGCAGAACTTTGTCTAAATATGATAAATGTCTTTAACCCCATAACCATAGGTATAGTAATAATTAGTAATACTGTATCTATGGGATATTTTTCGGAGAACATCCTTCACGCCAAACAAGGGAGAAACAACTCTGGATACATATGTAAATCATATGAGCAGGAATATGATACATTAATACATATATGAAATCGGATACAAAAGTAATTGCCTTGCGTTTTCGTTATAAATGCATATTACTTGACTTTTAATGTTAATTTAGCAATATAACAGAACCAAATTAGCAATTTGTTACCAAACAAACATAAACATATCTTAATCCCCGTTTTCCCCATATATTTTCCTCTTCTCCTTAGTTGTTATTCCTCAAATGATATTTACTTCTGTTGGCGTAATGAGATGTCGCCCATACCCCACTGGAGCCAAATTGGAGGCTGTTCTCTGAATAATATCCCAAATATTAAATACGTGATAGATATTAATCTCTAAATAGGTGGAATGTTTTTCTAAAACTCATGCCAGTATAATTTAATTTTCTTGTATGAATTGTTTCAATGAAACTTTTGATGAATTCTGAAGAAATATTGACCACTTGCATATTTAGTTCTATTAATAAGTAGATAATTATTAGAGACTTGCTAGATAAGTATTTGCTATGTGAGTTTTATTATTATTATTTTTTAATTGACGGAGGGGATGGGTAGAAAGAGATACAACTCATCTCATGCGAGTGAACGTAGGGTGACTATATGTTGCGGTATCTGGCAGACGGTATATTTTGAAATTGTGTAAATGCATGTTCCTTTTTATTTAAACTTTTAATTCTAGTAAATCTGTTTACGTATCTGAAATTTCTGTAGTTTCATATTGTAAGATTATGGAAATGTGGCTTTTTACTTCGCATGTTTTACCGCGAAGTCTTTAAAACCGTAGTTTTGTTTTAATCATGTATCAGAGAACAATATTTAAGTAAATATATAATGAGCTTTGGAAGTCTTTTGTGACCAAGCGCGTTTTAACTTCTAATAACCGGATTTCAAAGTTTTTGCATATTCAAAGTAAGTTTTCATGATTTCTTCTTGAATACTGCATACCAAATGCAAACTGAAATGTAACGCATGTTTTCTGTATGAAATGCATGTAATTCTTAAATGTGGTTTTTTATTTGCAATATTCAAACAAAAATTTAATGTAGTTTTATGCAGTTTCTTTTGCTTTATTAAATTACAATGAAATTCAGGTACATAGGATTAAAACCCTCATACAATCCTGGTAGGTACTTAATTGTATAATTTATCTGTTAATTTCTGTTACCTGTTCCTCTAATGAATAGTTATATTTTTCTTTGCTATTATATTAGATTATTCATGTTATTAAACAGCTTCACTATCATTTAGTGTTTAAAAAATTATATTATTTTAGTGTTTAAAATACCGAGGAAAATGATTAATTCATTTTCCAATTTTATAGGTTATGTGTCATAATCAGACTTACAGAAAAACATTAAAGTTTATAATAAAGCATGAAATAAAAGCTGCAATTTTGGGGATTTTGTTGAAGTTTTAACAGGAAAAATGCGTGTTGAAATTCCTAATACTATAAAGGAAGCGTAACATGTTATGGAGAGTATTGCAGTTAGTAGGTCTGCAGCTTGATACACATGTATTTCCACGAGATCTTCTTTGACATATTTCAGATTAAATGACAGTTTCTTTAAGTGGAGTGTCCTTTAAGAAAATTTAATTTTAAGTTTACGAAAAAATAACTGAAAAATCACTGCTTGTTTAAGAAACCTCCTAGAGATAAATTGCAGTGAAAGAATAAAATAAACGGCAGTTTCTTGTATAAATTGAGTGTCATAATTAAATTGATTTGTTATTTAATGAAATTTTGGTGATATTTTGTGACTTTTATTTTTTAATTAAAAAAAAGTGAATGTGTTTTTATTTTTTAATTTTAATTAATGTGTTTTTATTTTTTAAATTAAATAAGGTCTGCATGATTATTTGTATTTTTATAAAAACTTAACATTTAATTAGAATTTGGCATTTTTTAGTTAGATAAAATGGGAGGGAGCCTTTTGTAAAGTTTTTTCATAGCTCACTACTGGTTGTAATTATAGTTAAAATTTGTTACAACTAAATTGGTTATTATGACATTTATTATAATCACACAATATGTAAAAGGGGTTGCATAAGCAACATTTCATGGAATATTTCACCTGATTTAAATTTCGATCTTTTGTCCTTGCTGATTAAAAGAAAAGAATTTAGTACTCTTCTGCTATTGGGACTGTACTCAGGAATGTGTGTATGTGTCTATACACTCGCATACATATGTACATACATATATAAATTTCTGAGCCCAGTCCCGATAACAGTAGAATACCAAAAATTAAAAACAAACTTTGACATACTAATTTTTTTTTTAAATCAAGAACAAAGAGAATAGTGAAAATACACAGTAATTATGATATAAAAGAAATTAGGACACTATGGAATATTATGCAAAACCAAAGATATTTTTTGAGTTTTCATAGGTGAGAGTGCTTTGGAAATTATTTCATATGCAGCCTCTGCTTTCACTATTGACCTCAGAGCTTGGTATATGTATAAAGATGCGTATATACATATGTACATGTAGATTAATAGATAGCTATGTAGCTTGCCTATTCGTAATATGACCAATGCTATGCATATTTTATTTAAAGGTTTCTTTTTTTACCAGGCACTGGAGCTATTAATTCATTTCCACCACTGATATTAAGAACATATTTAATTTCAAATATACATAAGATTAAAATTTTTACTTCTTTCACAACATTCCATGGAGTTTTTTTATGAATTAAATAAATTGTTCTTCTATTACACTGTTCTACAGATTTTTATTTTTTATTTTTTTGTTAAATGTAAAAACAGGGTTATAGTATATTTAAGAGTATCCCTTGGATTATTGCTGAGTTGTTGTTTCATTTATGGTAACCTGAGTAGTTGATTTTATGGGGACCCTATTGTTATGTAATTCGTTGGAAAAAATTATTAAGGCCTTACTGTGTGTGTGTTGGTTAGGAAATATGTTGGTTACATGATAAACTGGCTGCATGTGGTAAGATTAATTTGGATTTCTGTATGATTTGGAATGAAGAGAAAAAAAGTACATTAATTGACTAGTGTGTAAATGAGGGTTTACTTAGTAGCCATTATAAGTGTCCTGTTTGTAAGAAAGAAATGCGTATGGTCGAACGTTGGAGGATACTTTTGACTCCTATTTTTGTAAATTTATGGAGCGCCGCCAGTATACAGATTCTAGTTCAGAAAATTTTAGGAATTTTTTGGATGCTGTTAAGAAATTTTATTTAAATTAAGACACGGAAATTTTTAAATAAGCTAAGTGGACATTTCCTTTGTGTAGTGCTTAGATGCTATAAGGAATTTCCTTTTTTATGTTATTTCATTGTTTAATTTAAAATGTAGTTTATTGAGATTATATATTTTTTGTTTGACTGTAGTGTAGAATTGGCTGCTCCTTTGACTTTTTAAGTGAAAATAGATTGATGTGAACATGGACAAAGTCACGGGAGTGTGCATTACCAAGTTTGTGCAGTTCTGTGATTTTTTTTTTTTTTTATGTGAAAATACGTCGGTGTGTACATGGATACCGAGTTTGTGCAATTCTTTGACTTGTTATTTTGGCTTTGTGTAGCGGTGACTTTGGCAAAAAAATTGCCTCTACACAAAGCCAAAATAAGTCGAAGAATTCCACAAACTTCGTCCATGTACCGCCAATTTTCGCCAAGGGGCACCTGTAAATATATTTTTATCTAAAAGCAGCTATTTCTTAATAAAGTTTATCTTCTGAACATGAATACATACTTTATTTTGTAACTCTTGACTCTTAGAAGTTACAGCAAAATTTGTTACACTTTAATATCTCTTATAGCAGTGGTCTCAAATTGGTGACTCCTGATTTTGCATGCCCCATGAACACATTTCCCATGAATTAATTAGTATTATTACGACAACATTTTAAAGTCTAAGGTTTTAATACTTTGGAGTCCAGTTTTACTTATTTTCATTAGCACTGAAAACGAGCATGAGTAATGGCCATAAAATCTACAAGCAAAGGCTAATTAATTTATACTGTGAGTAATGTTTCCAAGGAATTGGAGATACAGATTTGATTAGCATTTATTTGTACATCTCAAAATATAAATACCTCAATTACAATTTTATTGCTGTAAGAATAATTGTTTTGTCTAAGAGTACATTTTACATGCAAATTGTGAAGTTTTTTCCATATTTGAAAATTTATAACATAATAAGTCTAAGAACTGACCAGTGAGCATCCATAATTCAAGATTTAAGATAATTTCTGGTAATTGTGTTCTTTGTTACAAACTTTCTTGTTTAATTCATTTTGCCGACCATTAGTTTATCAGGTTTTAAGTCTTGCACTATTGTAAACTGACCAGAACCTTTAGTAGACATAAGCAACTTATCGCTTTGTTTGAAATTACGAGTCGGAAGAAGTTTGTAAAGGACCCTTTTATTAATCCAAATAAAGTTTAACAGATGGCACCAGCTCATACATACATAAGCTAACACTTTTGGCTTAAATCAAAGATAATGGATAAACTTAAAATTGATGAAGTATAGTCTGCTTTACAGTTTTACTATCATGCAAAATTCTGACCCACTACACCTCGGAGACATCCTATTTTCAAAACTGTACCTAATGTGCTAACAAGAGCGTACTTTAAACTTGAGTATTGGTTGTACAGCCTAAGTCATGCAAACAACTAGCTTTTTCTTTTACTTTAAATGTCTCTTAATTCTGCTAGCATGCATGTATAAATGTCTCATTCATAAAATTCAAATTTCTTATAATTAAGCAAGTCTTAATTTACTTTAGTACATTTATATCTGAGAGTACTTTTAACATTTACAACACAAAGCATAAGCCATACATTAAATAAAATATGTACAATACATTAAATTAGAAAATTCATCTTGCACTTTACACCAAGATGTGCAAGTTGCTTAGAAGTTCTTAACATTTTCCTTCACATTTCCTGATATCGGTCTCTCAGGCTAAAATCGAATTTTTGTTTCTCAACTAATTTTAAAATGAACATAAATCATTGCAATTTAAATTTCAAACTTTTTAGTCTTTAAAGCATTAAAATAACCCACTTGAGGCAAAATTCAAAAGACTGTAGCAACTAGTATTTGCAGATATAAAATAAAACTGAACCTTAGCCAGGAAAAATTAAACTTTCACTTATCCTTTTATTCTTTTGTATTCTTATATCCTCTTGATTCCAAGCCTTTCCATGTGGAATAGATATCCACTTGGTGAACCTGGAACCTTTCACAAGGCTGAATCTCATCTTCTGCTGTGCTTTTCTGCTACTTTGGCCTATCACATACTCTTGGCACCTTCTTTCAGTGTTAAGAACTTTCCTTTGTCTCAGCTATTAATTTATTCACCCTTGAATTCTTCACTCTTAGCACTTCAGGCAACCCAGGATGATGAAATTTCCATGGCCAAATTTGCATAGCAGAGATTTGTTCAGCTGGCTACTTGCTCCTTAGCACCCTCAATGTTGGTTCCTCTCTGTACTTGGGTTCTGTCTGTGGAACTTTTCCTCAGACTCTTTGTGTGTGTTGATTATCCTTTGGTTGTTTGCCTTTCTTTTTGGATTCCCCTCTCCATGGCTTCTTTCTCCCTTCTTGCTTCTAGTTATTTTCTTAATTTCTTTGACTGGTCCTCTATATTTGTAGTTACTCTTTTAGACTGGCACCTGTACTTTCAACTTCGTTTGTTACATAGAGCTGCTCCTCATTGAATTCACATTTTCTGATTGAGCTTCCTGAAAAATATCCTTAAAAATAGGCATTTTACTCTGGTTATAATAAAGCTCAATTTGATCTATATTTGCTGCTGTCTGTTCTCCGTTTGTATCCTTTAGATAAACTACTGTTTCTTTAATTCTTTCAATTACAAATGGACCTTGAAATTGAGAACAAAATTTAGCGGAACTACTCTTATATCAGTCCCCGGTTGGCGACAAATTTCTCGCCAAACATTTTTGGCGAGAAACTCCACGACACGCCATTACTGTCTAAATTTTTTGTTTACATTTCGGACTTTAAGTCTAAAATGTCTGCAAAAACGCGGTTTTTTACACACAATTTACGCTATAAATCCGAAATAAAAACAAAAAATTTACATAGTAAAAGTGTGAAGTTTCTCACCAAAAATGTTTGACGAGAAACCATGTACACAGCGATCTGTTTTAACTTTAAAAAACATCAGAGAATTGCAGAATTCGTGGCACTGCGCTGAAATAATCGCATAGCTCTGACCTCGCTAAAATAAACTAAAATAACAATACATTTCCACAAAAATATACTTCTACCAGCACACCAGTGAACAAATCATTCATTATTAATAACATAATTCCCTTAAAAACCATGTACACAACGATCTGTTTTAGCTTTAAAAAACATCAGAGAATTGCAGAATTCGTGGCACTAAGCAGAAATCATGACATTCTGCAAACCTCGCTAAAATAATAACAATAAATTTTAAAAAAAATATACTGTAAGCATAAACACAAACCGTGAAGAAATAATTCATTAATAACACAATCATCTTAAATACAATATTTATTAAATACATTACAAAATGCATTAACATTCCCTGAAATACACGAGAAAAAACATAGCTTCACTTACCATTCAAAATTCTTTCGGACTTATGACACGTCATGCTCGGCTTCAAAAACCCTCACCAAGAATGTCTGATGAGAAACCATCTAGAAAGCGACTGGCTTTAAAAAAAAAATCACAGAATTGCAAAATCCTAGGCCTTAACGCAACCTACGCTTTCCCCAAACATCGAAACTCCAAACGCACAAAACAAAACCACGGCACCCACTCAACTTTCAACGTCAAAAAGGTTGCTATACCAAAAAACTCCCGCCAAAAACCAGCACAGAACACATATCGCCACATTTGGCGACCACATATATCCGGGGAGCAACCGGGGACTTATATCAGAGTAGAGCCAATTTAGCTACTCTGTCTTTCCCTGCTGATTATAAAGAATGCTTGGCTTTTAAAACTTGATCTCTCACCATGTCATTCACTTCCCATCTTTTCTTGTCATTGTATAACTTCTGTTTTTCTCTTCCCAAGTCTGAATTTTTCAGTGCTTCCTTTATTATATTTTGTGTATCCTTCATTTGGAATTTGGGGCTGTTTTTTATACAAAGAATAATTTATCCAGCAGCATAATTAGCGTTCAGCCTATGAATAGCTCCGCTGGAGTTTTTCCCATTGGATCATGCTTAACTGTTCTTAATACATAAGCTAACTCATTGTCTCTTCTGTTAGGTTTTTTCTTTCCATGCGCATGTTTTGGAACTAATTCAAATAGACTTTCCAGTATTGTTGGTTTTGGGAGCACAAAATTGTATGTAGTAATTTCGGCAAAATAACTTGAAATAATTTCTTCATCTGGCCTCTTGCTGTGGAACAAATTAAAAATTTGGATTTTGCATCCTCGATTTTAACCTGGAATTAACAAAATAGCTCTGATTTGAGCTTTGCCCTTTTACGATGGGAAAACGCTTTATTAAGAGCATTTTTAAAATACTGTGATGCTATGATTATGATTTCTGTGAATCATCTACTGCAACACTCCTTACAGTCTGTATATAAAGACAGAACGATTGCCGCTTTGAATAAAGTGAATTGTTCTCTTGTGAGTTTTTTTGTGCATGCAGCTTCAGTATGCCTCATAGAAAAAACATGAGTATCATTCTAGAACATTTCTGAATTTGACTGAGGCAGATTCTTTGCATGCAGAGGTTGCGGATTATCCTTCCAGGAAATTGATCATCATGTTGGACATAGCCAAGCAACAGTCATGTGAATATAGAATTGGTAGATGCAGAAGGAAATGACTGACTGACAGAAGCAATTGTAACTGCCTCATCACACCACTGTGTCGGGAAGACAGGCATACCATGTGCATGGTTCTGATGGAGTGCACTGTCAACCTCTGCAATCATATCGCAACGAGACAGTCTGTAACAAAACAAATGGGGTGTCTGCACAAACAGTTCGACACTGTTTGCAGCAAAGTGGGCTGTTCACTAGGTATCCATTGCTTCACTTACTTTTAACTTTACATCACACAGATGTTTGCATTTTTAATGGCGCACCAATAGAATGATGATGTGTTTTTGGACAAATCGGGCTTTTGCCTGCAGTAACATGATGATTGGGTTAGAGTTTGGAGAGGCCGTGCAGAGAAGCTGCTTGAATGTTGTTATGCATCACCATACTGAACCTGCACCTAGTGTTATGGTGTATTTGATTCCACTCCTGCACCCCTCTAGTAAACATTATCAGTATACTTACCAGCCAATGCAATATCTCTGAGGTTTTGCAGTCTGTTCTCCTTCCTTACTTTCACGGCTTGCCAGCAGCCACATTTCAACAGGACAATGCATGACCACACATTGCATATAATATTCAAGCTTTCTTCTTAGCACAACATATTGCATTGTTACCTTGGTTTGCCCGTTCTCTAGATACCTTTGAATATGTCTGGTCATTGATTGGAGAATCCCCAACTCAGCATACAGCACCCACAGATACACCAGATGAACTTTGACTGTGTGTGGAGGCAGCATGGGCTGCCATTCCCCAACAACATATCGAGCCTTTTTCAGTCAATACGGTGGCATGTACTAATGGTTATTGACAAATGGGGAGGCAGCACTTATTACTGATTTTCTCATCTTTCTCACCTTAAAGAAGTCTATTTCAAATCCATTAACATTGATACTGTGTCTAATCTCTAAAATAAATTTGGCTTTGATATCTCTTGTCCTACTTCATGTTGTATTTCGGAATTGTATTCTTTTTTTTTTTTTTTTGTGTGTGTGTGTGTGTTCAGTTTTATGATTAACAAATCAGCCATCCTGTAAAATATATAATTTTTGCTTCATTCTTATTTTCTATGTTCCAGTGTTAATTTTGTGAGCTTTGGATAGCTGTGCTCCTTCCCCGCGTGTAGAGATGTTGTTTATGTACTGCTCAAAATTTGTTGTATTATTCTTATCAAGTGCATGTTTATGAGCATACACTGAACTGAGAGCTAATCAGATTTTTTAAATCTCATGTCATCAAAATTAGTTAAGATTGAGCATTTTCATTTATGTATTTTCATCTGTGTGTAGAACAGTGTTATTCATCATTTCGCTTAAAAACCTGTAAACTTTTTAAGCATGATTTGAATCATCATGATAGATAGAAAACAAGCCAAAAAATTTGTTATAAACACAGGGATTCAGAAGGGAAAAGTAGTTGATATTAATTTCTAATGGTTTATATCAGGTTAGATTCACTTTAGTTTCAACTAGCTATTAACATTTTGCTTCATTAAATCTCCAATTATCTTTTATCAGAAAAAGCTTCAAGTTTAACTATAGTTTAAGCTTTATAATCTGGAAAGCTTGGAAAATTCTGGATAATTGTGCATATAAAACATGCAGTTAGTGGTAGAAAAGCCAAATGCGTGGGAAAAAATTCTGGTCTAAAATTACGAAAAGTCATCTTATTTGTTATTCATTTGAGTATCAAAAGCTCGTATTTAAATTTTGAGATTTCGAAAGAAAAAAGTGCATTTCATTAATAAAAAATGATGTATTTGTATAAAAGTTACTGTTAAATCTGTTCTTTAAACTGAGTAATCTTTGTTTAGCAATATTAAAATTGTCTAATTTTGGTTCACCTTTAAATGATAATCTAACTTCATATCTTTTCCCATTCAGTTTTCTTTTTATTTCAAATTGTTTCATGACATCAGAGTCATACAATGGATTTTGTTCAAACTGACATTCAGCACCCAAGCTATCAATTTCCAAAACTTCTTTAATTCACTATTTATCTGATAGTTAATGAACGTATCATTAATATTCTCTTGTTTATTTCGTAGCTATGTTCGAAGGCTGTCAGTGCCAATTCTGTGACAAACATTTTTGAGTATTTCTCCGGAATGACTTTGAACGACTGACCTTGAGTACAAATTCTGAACGAAGTCAGAATTTGTGTTCAAGGTCAATTGTTCTGTTCAAGGTCAGGCTGAATGGCAGTTAAATTATTGCTGATCTTTTTGCATCCACCCGAATTTGTATCCCAAAAGTATTCCACACCTGTCAAAATTTCAAGTGGTTTTGTGCTGTTGACAAAATATAAGTTGGATTTATTGTAGTGACATTTTAACATTTCTCTTACTGATCTGTTTGGGCACAAATGTATGCATTTACAAATTTCTATGTGATTAATACTTCAAATTGTACTTTCTTCTTAGGGTCATTACACTTTTATAACTGGATACTTTGTACTCTTAACGATTTTCCCTTTGGATCTTGATTTCCAAATATATAAATAATTGTATTCTCTTTTCTTATAATAGAAGTTTTAACTCATTGTCGAGCAATTTCATGATAAAGGAACACATTGAATCATTATCAAATAATACTCTTAATGATTTTTTTATCTATAAGGCATTACAATTCTCATAGGACATGTTCATATCAGAACTGAATTTGAGTTTTTCACTTGCTTGCAGTATGATACAGATGAAACTGTTTTGGGGATTTACTGTTATTTTCTTTTGTTTTAATACTTTCATTTGGTGAACTTTTGGTTTGAAAAATTTTTTTTTCAAGCAAATGCTCTTATGATGTTTAACAGAATTACATTTTCTATGTGAATTTAATTTTGATTTACTATTAAAACTCTATGATTTTTGTAGCATTCAAAACAATGACTTCTGACTTTTAGCTTGTTTCATTTGTCAGCAGGTAAAAGAGCTCTGCATTGAAAGGAATTGTGGTTCACATCACAGAATATACAATTAAATTTTACACTAGTTGAAAACACAGCTGTTGATTGACTAATAGGCTTAAACTGTTTTATTTCATCCTTAAAATAATCACTAGAAGTCATCATATTTTTAGATTTCTTTGAATTATGTAATAAGTTGGAAGCTTCATGACATTTCGTTTCTATTTTTAAGATTTCATTTAATTCCAAAGTGTCAAATTCTGTTTTTGATTTCCTTTCTGGAATCAATTTCATTAAAATCAGATACAATAAATGACTGTAACTTCCCATAATTACATTTTAAAATTTCCTGGGACTGAATATTAATTTCTCTTTCATCCTATAATTTCCAATGATCTACAGTATCATACATGCACTTCACTGGATCTAGGATTGGTAACCTTCATCATATGGCTATTAATTACGTTGACATTTTTTTAAAATGGTCTTTTTGCAAAGTAATGCTTTTATTACAATTTTCACTTGTTAGAGCAAATCCTTTTCTTGCATTCAGTGCAATTCCCCGTAACAGACTTTTCAGGTATGAAAGTTTTTTCAAGTTCAGGTAACTTATGTTTTCATGAATGAAATCTTTAAACTGACTCCAAAAATCAAGACAGATGTTTACATCACCGTAATACTTCAAGATAATCAATTTTGATAGGGTTCATTAGTTTTGATTGAGAAATCACGTTAGCTTCATTACTGAAAACACCTTTTGAATTATCCAATTATTATTTATGCTTTAATTTGACTTCCCCCCCCCCTCTGAATACCTAGAGACTTTCAATTTCCATTTATTTATTTGCGTATTCTTCGCTACCTGTTATTTCGGTTTCAAGTTCTTGATTAATCAAATACTGTATGTTAGTATTTAATTTGTTTAACTTAGCATTTTTATCGGACAGTTGTTCATTTAATTGGTTTAGTTCATCAGTTTTTTCTTCTCTTTCTAACTGTTCATTTTGAAAAACAGTTTCTGTTTTTGTTACTTTAGTCGCAAGACTTCGCACCATTGCTCAAGTTTCCATAATCATAAAAACAATTCTCAGTCTCAGAATGAAAGCTTACTGCTTCATACTTCCACGTTATGAATGTTAAAAAAGTGGAATTCTTGTCAAATGTTCTCACAATGTGTTCAGGCTTAATAGTAATCCACAGAGTTCATGGCTAAGTGGGTCATGAGTACAATTTATGAAACTTTGAAACTTAATTCACACACAGCAATAAAATATTTAAGACAAGCAGTTGGTATTCCTGTCATTACAGGGCAGTGTTTTCTTTCAAATTGATCAAAACATAATCGAACATTCTCTGCACATAGCACCATCTATACATAAAATTATCTGCAATGACAGTGTTACAAATTTTTCATTTACTTAATTAAAATAAAAAAATTAAAAGTTAAAAAATATACCGATTACTTGAGCTTTCCAGTTAAATGCCAGAGAGTGGGTGTTTACTGTATTTTTTAAGGTAGTATTTAGGGTTTGTAACTTTATATTGATAAATCTCAACTATGTTCAGTATTTAATATAGTAGACTCCCCTTTTTTCCCTCATATATTTTTGTTTAGAAATTTGGTAGGGTCTTATAATTCAGTATTTTAATAAATGTGAGAATGAGACAGGAAGAAATTTAATTATTATGCAATATTGAATAATTACCCTCTTTAAATTGTGAATGGATCTGATTATTGTGTAAATTGAATCATTATCACTATTAAGAATAGTTATATCTAGCTGAGTGATTTTTGCTTAGGCCTGCATTCACTATACTGGTCTTTCATGTGCCTGAAAATACATTTGTTGATCTGTTGCCAAACAGTTCAACCCCCCCCCCCCGCCCCGCTCAATACAGCAGGTCAAACACAGGCTGGTGGGGCAGTATTATACTTTGAAGGATGTTCTCATTAGCGGCTGTGGAACCTTAGTTATGGTAGAATAAACCATGAAAGCTGCAGACTGTCTGAACATAACTGTAGATCAGTTGCATCGTTCCATGGCATTTGTCTGCCTTGCGCTTGATGTTACAAGGCTCAGATTCTGTTGAAGTGGTTCAAGGAGCATAAGGATGAATTCTAATTAATGTCCTGACCACCTAACTCGCCAGGCATTGATCCGATATATAGCACATTTGGGATGTCATAGAGAGGCAGCTTAGATCTACCGTGTCTGAATATCTAGACTGTGTGTGACGATTCCTTAGACATTTGGTACAACTTGTCTGCAGTCATTTACCAAGAACTTATGGCATAATGTTTTGGCTCTTCAGTGTACTTTATTTAATTAGACGCCTTTCCTTTCATTTAATCAAAACTATGCTTTCAAAAAATATTCCCCGATATTTTTTATTTTTTAAATCTTATATTAAAGGCAAATTTTATATTCAAATGGGTCTTATTTTCACGTGATATGGGATATGAGTGCAAGATAAAAAAATAGATAAAACAAAATTTAAATTGCAATAACCATTTAATTCTCATTTTTAATTTGGTTATTCCCTATTCTGTAATAAAAGCAGTAATATTCTGGTAATAAATTTGTAAACTGTGTCATTTCAAAATTAATCTTCCTCACGTGATTCCTATGTAATGCTCCGGATACAGGCATTTATATATTGCTTTAAACTATCTTAATAGCTTCAAAATGAAACTTAAATTATCTGAATGAAATTGAGCTGAAACTGATTTATTCTGGATCAGACTTTCATATTGGAACTTGATACTCCTTTTCTACTTCTATCTCTTGCTGGCTTGCTGTCACCTGCTGTTTTTCACTCCAGTAGATTAATACTGCAAAAATATGAAACATTTGCATGAAACTGTGGAACCGTGAGTGTACATTTCTTAATGCTTATATTCAGTATCTAAATTGTGCTTGAATAATCATCTACAAGTCTATGATCGTGTATTTATTGGAAGGGAGAAAAAGCACCAAACGTTTAACACTAAAACACTTCAGTCTTCACATCAGCTTCTAATAGTTTATTATATGTATGTAAATAATATAAATAAATGTCCATATACTGTTCACATCTTATAATTTATTGATTGCATTTTCTTGAACTGCTTACTGCTTGATTTTTTTTTTAACTTATCAAATTGTGTATCTTCCGTTGCTTAACTTATGTATCTTCACATACAGAAGCCTGCAGGAAAGATTTAGTGCATATATTGACATTATAAAACTGCATACATGGTGTAAATAATTGTTGCTTTTTGATTAACTGCATCTCCACCAAAAAATCATGAACATACTTTGGAGAGTATATCCAAACTCATTTTTTCCAAGCTAATGCACAAAATGCAACAGGCATTTTCAAAATCGCGGCACACTAAGAATTCCATGTAACAATAATCAATCAATAAAATCTAAAAAGCAAGAAAACATCGATAATAAAACACTTACCCACTTTTTCTTTTACACTTTTAACAGTTATTTCTTTTTTGTGCTATTTGTAAAAAAAAATTAAAGAAATGCCCAAACTTGTTATCCATCCACTTTGGCATTTCATTCCAGCCAAAACAAATGTTCTGTGTGTGTACCTGGGTTGCCACATAACTATTTTGGTGATGTACTGCTTTGCCTTATGAATACATTTTCGTGACTTCTGAGCATGTATGAATAATTAAAAAGTCAAAAGTTCTAGAACAAATAATTTTTAGTATAAATTTAAATTTACAAGATCTGTACTATTCTCTATTGACTGTTACTGCGATTAAAATACAAGGTGTTTCATATTGAGTGCAACAAAAAGAATAGCATTGTACAAATTCTGTAATTAATTTATTAATTACTCTGTGATTAATTACATCTGTAATTGATTTATTAATTAATTACAAAACCAAAATCATACAAGCTTTGCCTGGCAATAGTGAAAAATCTTCTGGTTATGAAATTGCTTATAGAGATGCTGTTAATCAGAATGGCATCATCCATGCAGGTGAAACCAATCTGTGTTTTGACCAAAAAAACTTGTTTATCGCCATTCAAAGACATTTTCACGCAAAATTTGGTAAAGAAGCACTGTTGTCATAACATCGAACAGTGGTGAAGCAGTTTCAGGACACGGGCTGCTTTTCAGTCAAACTCAAAGTGGTTGAAAAAATTCATGAAACATTTTCATGAAGTCCCATAAAATCAATGCATCATTCGTGTTCTGAAGTCAGTGTGCCTTATGTAAAGGTGTGATGTTTGTTACGCAAACGACAATTCAGCCATACATCTTTCAGACTGTGAAGGTATTAAAACCTTCCGACAAACCATTGTGTAAAGCTTTCTGTGAGAATTTGCGAGATAAGTTGGAGGTAGCTGGTTTCGTGAATGGACCTGTGATTATGAATGAAACCATTTTTCACATTTCTGCTAAAGATAATTGCCATAATTTATGATGGAAAATCCACATGGTGTAAATATAATGTAAAATCGTAAATGTAATGTGCAGTTTTTTCTTAATATATGAACTGTATATGTAGTAAGCGTCTTGCGTTTGCACGTCTGTTATTCTGTAAATGTCCTTATTAAAAATCATATGTGCCTTATGTTATTTATATTTATTTATATGTGCCTTATTATGATCACAATTATGCGAACAATGTCGTATTTTTTGTCGGTGTTTACAACCTTTGGCATTTTTCTTCAATTCAGTATAAAACAGTTTGTTCCATTTTTATGGGCTAAAACCTAAAAGATATATTTTCGAATGTTGGAATGTATAAAGAGGAGTATATTAGATACACAAAACATTGTTTAAAAAAATGTATGTGTTGTGTTTAACTTTGCTTTTTAGAAACTATTATGTTATTGATTTTTTCCACCAAAATTCGTTTCAAATAGCATATTTAATTCAAATAAAAATTTAGCTAAAAATTTCAATTTCGATAAAGATTTGTAAGATGAGTAAAGATTACATATATGTGTAAGATGATCAATAGATATTAAAACTATATATGAACAATAGATATTAAAACTATAAAATAGATAATTTTTGGTTATTTTTTTATTGATTTATTAATCTGAATTGCATATAATTTACTGTTAAGTTACTCATAAGACTTGTAGAATTCCCCACTCTTACTCTACTAAAGTAAATGTCGAGAAACCTAGTGAACTGTTAAGCAACTTATTGCTCAGTTTGAATAACAGAGGTTGTAAACTCAAGAAGGGTTAACTACCCTTTATTTCACTAAAATTAAGATTAATAGTGTTCCACTTTCTTCGGGCTTACAACAAAGCCTCCACTTGGTAAATAAGAAATAAGAACTAACTTAGAACTGACTAAAAGAGACTTATCCGAAGCTAACACAAATCTTATATAGTTGGCCCGTAATTTAAACTAGCTGACGAATATCAAAAGGCATGTAATATACAGCCGGGCGTAACAGCTTTTAGAGAGACTTAGCCTGAAGGAAACACATGCTATTTAAGATTCCTATCTCTTTCTCTCAAAGTAAGTCAAATCTTCCTTAGATACTACTTATAACTCATTTGCATTTAACATGATTCTAAAAACTCATTCTGGTAGGGAGGTGTAAGTTGAAACGAGGAACGATAGGAAAGCGTAATTAAATTAAAATAACTGTTACAAAATTAAAATATACCTTACATTCTGTTACTAATGTTTGAAATATTAATTATTGGACGAGTTAAAACAGTATTAACTGCAAAAATATTTATACTTTCTGATGATTGGTACTTGTGTTTCAACATTCGGTAGAATTTTTACATTCTTGGCACATACTTGGGTATAAGTGTTACAATAGCTAAACCAAAAAAGCACATATTATACAAGTCTTTATCGATTTATATGCATTTCTGTTATTTTTCATTTTGCTGATTAGTGTTTTATATGCCAATTAGGATTTCCCCCCACCTCATAAAACTTCTAGTAAAATGCTTTATTTTATTATTCTCTGTGACTCATAAAGATAATCAAACAAATGTTTTCACTAATTCACAAAGTTATAAATGAATTGGTGACTATTTGTGGAGATACAAATAATCAGGAAGTACCAAATTTTTGTATGATGTTTTTGTTTTGATTGTAATAATTTTTTTCTTTATGTCGGAGTACTTTTATATGTCTGTGTAAAATATATATTATTTATTTTAATATTTCTAAATAGTAATTGAATTGTGTATTTTCAGGGTCCTAACATCATTATGCCTTCAGTGCAATATCAGCAGAATTCAGAAGAACTGCAAGAACATGGTGATATTCGAAACCATCAAAATGATGTAAGAAGTATCACCAAGCCTCGCTCTTCTACATTGTCTACTTTTTCAACATATGTACATGCTCTCAGGCCTTGGTCTTTTAGTGCATCACTTACCCCAGTTGCTATTGGAGCAGCTCTTGCATACAAAAGCACAGGACAATTTGACACTTCCATATTCCTTATAACTTGTTTAACTGCTGTATCTGTTCATGCAGCTGGGAATGTTGTGAATACTTATTTTGATTATATGAAAGGAATAGACAGTCGTAGAAGCGATGATCGAACACTTGTCGACGAGATTTTAACTCCCGATGAAATTGTGCATTTAGGAGTTGTATTGTATACTCTAGGCTGTGTTGGATTTATTGGTACTGTGTGGTTATCAAGTGCTAAAATGGAACACCTTGCTCTTGTGTATTTTGGAGGTTTATCAAGTTCATTCCTGTATACTGGTGGTATAGGATTGAAGTACATCGCAATGGGTGATGTTCTGATTATTGTGACATTCGGTCCACTTAGCGTTCTATTTTCATTTATGGCACAAACTGGATATATGGATTTTTACACATTATTCTATGCTATGCCTCTTGCATTGAATACAGAGGCTATTTTACATAGCAACAATACTCGTGACATGGAAAGTGATCACAGGGTTGGTGTTGTTACACTTGCCATATTGTTTGGTTATGCTGGTTCTCACATTTTGTATGCTCTTCTTTTATTCACACCATATATTTTATTTACAATTCTTGGTTTACATTTCAGTTTTTGTTTTTTCCTTCCTCTTATCACTCTTCCAACTGCATTTAAATTGGAAAAAATGTTCAGAGATCGAACGCTACAGAGAGTACCAAAGGAAACAGCAAAACTTAATCTGTATTTTGGTTTACTTTATTTTATAGCATGTCTTATGGTTGAGAAAGATAAGTTTCCTTACTTACATGTGAATTAAAGTTAAACAGCGTTTTGAACAATTTTGGGCATTTGCTAAATGGATGATTTTTCTAAATGTATAACAGCAGTTTTTTATCTTATTTATTTGCATAATGGTTATCACTGTGGTATGATATGTCAAATATCAGTGGAGCGAAATTCTTTGTTAAAGTGTTCCCATTCAAATATTTGTGAAATGCATTTTCCTGGTGCACATTTTCATACAACAAAACATGTGTTGAAGTTTTGTCAGCATTATATATTTATTTTCAGTTTATAGTGTGTAAATGTCTTAATTTATAACTTTTTTGTGCTCTTGTGTAAGTTAATTTATTGAAGTTGAACCTTTTATAACTGCATTTAAGCTTATAGACTATTTAAGAAGATTGCAACATGTCAGAAAATTCCCTATCTTCCATATTTTAAGCCCAAAATAAGTGATCAGAATGAATGTGTTACTTTTTGTAGATTTTCTGATATTTTTATATTCATTGACATTCACCTCAAAAATTTTATCTGGTTGTAAATGATAGGTGAATTAAAAACGTTACTGGAATTTTCTATTTTGTAAGAATTAATCCATCAGTTTACACCAATGTATAATATATGATAAAATTACATGCTATTACTGTATATTATTTTCATTTACTGAATATACTTACAAATGTACATTAAAAGTAAAATGAAAAATTCATTCATATCAATTCATTATATGCTGATTTTTGAAGCTTCTTGACCATTATAAAAGATTTAGATATATGCTTACGATATCATATTTATATAGTGTAAAATGAGTCAGTGGAACATTATTTGTGAATTGCATACATTGTAACAAAAGTGAATTTGGCACCATAAAAACTTAAGCCATAACTCAAATTTTATTGTAATAATAAATTAATTTTTTTTCCACACCCCTGCACGATTAAATTAAGTGGAATTCTTGAAACTTCCATCAAATTGAGTGTAACAAATTTCAGTAGTGACTAAAGGCAGGAATAAGAATAAATAATTCCTAAATGATATACTGTCTCTTACATTGATATTTTTTAAGCCTAAATTCTATGTCTTTAGATTTCCATTGTAGATCTTAGTATTTAGGGCACTATAAAGCATATTTTAATTTATGCTGTGGGGAGCAATCAAATAATGATAATTATGATGCTTATTGGAAGTTAGATAAATGTAATTATTGAATTAATTCTAAAATTCTAAATATTACAGTTGGAAACTAAACATTTGAAATCTGAGAATATGTAGAAAAATATGATATGAAACTTTATATGAATGCAAGTATTACTTGGCTCTGCATGTATGTTCAAAAATTGCATTAAATGGGGTTGGGAAACTGTTCTGTTAAACAGTTTTGGATTATATTGCTGAATGTTAAAAAAAATTATTAATCATTTGTAACTACAGTGTAACATGTCATACATGATTGTACTTTTTTGTATAATAAAAAGGCTGTATTTCGTAAAAGCATACATATATCTGTTTTTTCATTTTCATGTGTTGAGTATTTGAAACTTTTTTCTGTTTTGTTTTTATTTTTAATCAACCATATTAAAAGAGTACATCAGATTTTCTTAAAAAATTGTATAATTTTGATAATTTTTATATAAAACAATTTTTTATTTCATTTAGCTTCATTTCAGCATAGTGGTGGTAATTAAAATTTTCTATTTGCATTCTGAGTACTGTGATGATAATTAAAAACTTGATATAAATGCGGGTAAAATAGTTTATACACAGTGTATGAGCTTGTCTGGTATAAATTGAGGATGTTTTAAGGAAAACTGTTTAATATTTTCATGACAGATTTATTTCCTAACTACATTAAATGTAGTTAGAAAAAAAATCCCATTTTTTCAAAATATTTTACTTTACCTAAAATAGTTACCTAAAATTGCTTTTCACTTTAATTTAATTCAGTATTATTTCAAAGTGAAATACATTTCACAATAACAATTTTGTTAAAAATATACATTACACTATGAAAGAAGACAAAAACTGCTGTATGTGTTCTTTGAACCATTTTCTTGCATTCTGATCAGGCAACATTTTAAATGGTATAAAAGTCAGAATATTAAATTTTATAAAAATCAGAAAAACTCAAAATTGAACAGTTATAAATTGAATTAAAGTTGATATCACAAACTCTTATTTAAAAATAAAGTTTTTTTTAACTAAGCTTTTTAATGGAAGTTTTAGAATTTCGTTTTCAGTTTGTATTTTATATAAAAAGTTAAAATAATTTTTATACTGCATTTGAACAGTATAATTGCAAAATATTTCCCACTTCAAGTATAAGTTTTAAAAATATTTGTAGAGGTTTAATATTTTCAGAGTCATTCCTATCTTCTTCATTCTGTTTTTCTCCCCTCTTCTGTAATAGCAGTGAAAATATCAACATTCACCAATTATCATCGGTTCACAAAAAACCTCTTTAATGTGTATTTTTAAACACTGTATGCTTGATGTAATTGCTCTTGCTAAATTTCTCTTAAATTCTGTTTATATGCTTTGTTTTGATGCCATTTTTAATGTCCTCAGAAATTACCACAAAAGCAATCACTACAGGGACGACTCCATTTTAAAATTTAGGGGAGCTCATTTTTTGAACGCACTGAGGAAGAAAAAAATTACATGAATATATTTTTTAAATTTTCAGAACCTGATGCTTAGAAAATTAATCAAATTATTTGAATAACCTCTTTATTTAATTTGCAATAACATTTTGCTTATGAAGAATATGGCACCATCAAAATTAATCTTGAAACCAAGCATCATTCATAGGATACATTCGTGAAGAGACTGTTAAAACCTTCAAATGAAGTAAAACAATTTTTGCAAAATTTAACAATTGTTGGGAAAAATATTTTTTCTCATCATTAAGTTTTATATTTGAGTCTGCTATTAAAATGGTAGAATTAATTCACAAAAGTAAATACGGCAATGAAATTTCTTTGTAAAATGGTACTTTCGCTAATTGAATTTCTGAAATTAGCAACAATCAATTTAAGCAACTTATTACTCGACTTTAAAATCTAAAATTTATGATTCAGTTGGATGAAACAACTGATATTTAAAAAATTGTAAGTTTATATCAGATACATTTATGAAGAAATCTTGGGTGAAGAATTGTTATTTTATTGTCCTTTTGAAACATATATGAGAGCGAAAGACATATATAGTTAAGTTGGCAAATTTTTTAAAACTGAAAATATAGAATCGAAAAATTAAATTACTTTAGAATATGCATGGTGTAGCAAAAATATTAGTAACTGAATCAAACAATACTCTCCAGGATGGTGTCAAAATTGTAATCTTTACGATAAGCTGTGCTCATAACAGCCATTTACGAGTATTTTCAAACCTCTGTAAAGCTATGGACTCCAAATAAACACATTTATTAATATATGCAGAATTAAGATATTAAAAAACAAAGTTTAAAATTATTTGTAATTAAAAGGCGAAATCATTATATTTTTAAACGAACAAATGTCTGATTTTGCTGCTCTTTTTCAAAATAATTTATGGCTCTCAAAGTTGTACTATTTTCTCATGTTAGAGAATCTCGCAATCCTATTGATGAGTGTATGTCCACATAACCAACAACGAAACTTGTGTCTTTTATCCAGTAGGGAATTCCTATGTAGGAAAGAACCTTCTCTGTCCGATTTCACTTTGAATGGAAATGAACCATCCACCCCTTTTGCTATCGAGTAGTGATGTGAATTTTTCATTTTCTTTTTGATTTACCTCGAGGAACCTCATTATAGATTTACAGCCTGTTATATAGGTGATGGGGAAGAGGAAATATAGAAACTGTTGAAGGGCACTTTAAATTGCATTCACTGGATTAATAAAATGCTTCTCCTATGTATGTAGTATAATGAAATGTTAGATGTTTAGCGCCATTGTTTACCAAGCATGGACGGGAAAGGTAAATGTTCTGAGTGGAATAGAAGGATATAACTTTTTCCCTGGATTCTGTCAGTTTGCGCTCCGGCCAGTTCTGGTTTAACCTTGCACTCTTAATAATGACCACAATGATGATGATGGGCTTTTCCCCCTCTCATTAAAAGATATTTGGGTTTTCTGGATGGGTTCCCGTATTCAGTTATATTTTTGAAGGACTGTAC
The DNA here is from genome assembly GCA_000611955.2 of Stegodyphus mimosarum. Classification (NCBI taxonomy): domain Eukaryota; kingdom Metazoa; phylum Arthropoda; class Arachnida; order Araneae; family Eresidae; genus Stegodyphus; species Stegodyphus mimosarum. Next base: position 1,094 of record KK114864.1, on the reverse strand, counting down.
TAGACTTTGTTGTACAATTGAAAAAATATTTCTGCTTTCAGTGTTTTGATAGCTAATTGTTATTCTAACTGCGAAGTTCATCAGATTTTTAAATGTATTTATGTAATTAAGCGTAAAAAATGCATTAATTTTCCAAGTAATGAAAACTTCATGCGATTTTCATAGTTTTCTCATGTGTAATGCAAATATCTGTCGGAATCCTTTAGATCTATTAGAGTCTAATTAGACTGTATTTTTTATTAACTCTTCAGATTAAATAGACATTAATTGTGCTTACAAACAAAACTCTGATCCACAGATTTTAAAGGAACATAAGTAGAAATTTTAAATTCGAGGTAACATAGTCGGATACTAATAACAAATTATTCTGCTTAAGCTGGTTAAATATTTTAATTGCCCTTTTTAACATCGGCTACCGAAAAAGCTAAAGCCGGCAGAGCTAGGCGATAGAACGTCAACAGTAGACGATGCTGTCAAAAACTCTTGCTCTAAAGCATTTAAATTCTCGACTTACTCTACAAACTAATTTGCATGATGATGATAACTGCCGTTAGGCGAAGTTAAAGATACACTCATGATAATTGGTTAACTAACAAAATACTTTACAGATATTTATATTCCCGTGAGTAACGTGAATATAAGCCAATTTTCTTTAAAAGTCCTCTCCGAAGGCAGAAGACTTCCCTTCTCTCTGCAGGCAGATATCCTTCGAATGCTTCAGATATTCAAATAACCTACAGTAATTCTCCTCAGAAATTCTATGGCCTATCAGCTGCTGAGTAGTAAAGTGACAGAGCACTCGTAGTTCAAATACAGTACATGCGAATGGACTGGCTGTATGGGCGTCTTCATGGTTTGTGTAACGTGGATGGGAGCCAATTTTCCTTAAAAACTCCAGCAGGAAAGCATCCTTCACCTTAGGCAGATAGCCTTCGTATGCTCTGGCTATAATCAAACAAAAAACACAAAACATTAGAAATTGCTCTACAAAGGCACGCCTCATCTTGGACAGACATTCTTGAGTACTTTGTCTTAAGGGGGATTGTTGACAAATGTCTTCCTATTCTTTTAACATTAGCAAATTTAGAGACACA
>KK114863.1:249-14219 GCA_000611955.2 Stegodyphus mimosarum | reverse complement strand
GATGCTTTAACTCAGCAGCAAATAATTTCCGTTGAATCCTCTGTAAAAGAAGTGAGATTCTAGACATTCATGAGTAAATTGGCCAGCAGGAGATAACAGGTCTATAATCAAATAAAATGCTAAAGATAATTTCAGACACATACTCTGAATAAAAGGTGACTATAGTTCAATTGGTGTTGTTTAAATGAAAGTTGCAGTGAATAAGCGTTCAAAGTACAAGACGGTTTTCGGTTTGCTTACTGATAACTCACTTTGACGGAGATACATTGAAGGTTTAATAGGTTGAAGTTCTTAAAATATTTCGTGAATTTCCTTAGTCGTGTGGGATTATTTGCATAAACCTTTAATTTTTAAAAACATTATTGAAAAACTCCATGCAAATAAAAGCCCGTTTGCACGAGAAGACAGATTTGCCCGGCGACGCAGTAAAGTCTTCCTCGCAGTCGGCATTACAGCGTTTCGTAAGGCCGTATGATGCGGATTAATTTTAAAATGTTGCAGTTTAGATAGTTACATTATAAATAGCTACTAGGTTGTAGATAGAAAGGGAAAGTACCTAAATTAAAATGAAAAATGTAGATGTTACTGCAAAATAATGTTAGTAACTTGCTTTACATATTTATATCTCCCCCACACACGTACATTTATATATGTATAAATAGTTCGATCCTGTGCGACTCTGCCTATTTTTTGTATAAAAACGCAGCATCGTTTTTGCACTTTACGTTTTATTTATTATTATTTGGTTGGAAAATTTATTTTCTAAGAGAGACCTTTTAATTTTCAAAGATACAGAATACATTTAAATTATTAATTCAGTGCTTCACCTAATTTAAGCGTGCATAAACAAAATATCTCTGTAGGAAAAAGAAATACTATTGTTATATGACATTACATCTTTATGAAAAACTAACAGTCTAAAAATAATAATTCAACTTTGATTATTTGCTTACACAAGTAATTTTTGAAAACATTGTTGAACAACTCCACGTGAATAGCCCAAATTTGAAATTTGTTTTATTATGGATTTCATATTTTGTAAAACTTTAACGAATTTTTCATTCAAGGATCAAGACGCTGGGAAACACGCCGACGTGGAAAATAAGACAGGCAATCGAATCTGTTATAAATTCGATTAACCTAGCCATCCAGTTCACTTTTGAGACTGAATCTGATAATACACTGCCTTTCCTTGATATTCTTATAATCCGCAATGGATCTAATTTCAGTACAACTGTTTACCGTTAACCCTTTTCTGTTTCTTCACCTCCAGATACTAAGTTATGTCACCCAGCTAGGCAAAAAATGGCTTCTTTTTACTATTATGTATTTCGAGCTCTCAAAGTTTGTTTCTCAGAATCTCTTCTTCCTAAGGAACTCAATTATTTAAGATCTGTTGCCCTTGACAGAGGATTTTCTCCCGTAGTCATTGATAAAGCTGTTCCAAAGTTCTCATCGTGCCATCTAAGAACACATTCTGATGTCAGAAATACCATTAATAACCTCGTTGTGCTTCCATTTCACCCTTCTATCAGTTACAAAATTGCACGGATTTTACACAAGTTTAATTTTCAAGTTGTTTTCTCATCTATAAATAAAACCGAGGTTCGGTTCTTAAAGATTCTATTTCTGAATTTAATTCTTGGAGAATTTGTAGCATATCGTGTCAGTGTGGCTTAAGTTATAAACGAAAACTGCATTAAAGTTTCTCATAAAAGAACATGAATCTTACGTCTGAAAAGGCGAAATTAACAAATCTTCAATAGCTAATCATGGTTGAAAATTCAATCACAATTTTGATTTGGGTTCTGCAAAATTATCCCGAAAGTTGGTTCTATTAGGGAATTGGATTTTCTTGAAGCTTTTCACATTCACAAAAATTTATCCTGTTTAGTCAATGACTTCAATTCCAAACCGGTCTTGCCTAATGCCTTCAAAATTCTACTAACTTAACACTTCATTTTTCGTTACTATTTCTGCCGATAGATGACGCTATCGGCTCTTCCACTTGTCACCTGTGGGTATAAATATGATTGGCATTCGCTTTCTCTCTTTTGCAGAATTTTTTGCTCCTGATGAAGGGGGACCCGTTTTGCCCTCGAAATCGATTGGGATTTTACAAAATCTACGCCGAATACAAGATTGTCCATTTGCCTGTCTTAAGCTCAAGGATTTCAAAGCAAGCAATGGCAACGTTGTACGGGAAAAACATTTTGATCTCCATCGCGTGAGAATGTGTATCGGAAATTCTAAAGATATGTTCAACTTAAAATTATTTTGCGATATTGCTCTTGAACTGAATTTTAAGGTTTAAGTGCGAAGAATATGATATCCTAACTAATATTATAAATGCGAATGTGAGTTTGTTTTTTTGCTTGCTACGCTTTCAGGCTTTAATTACTTTACCGATCATCGTGAAATTTTCAAGAAATATTTTTGATATATTAGAGAAGGCTATAAAATGCAACTTATCTGTTGAAACTTAAACTGCATCATAGGTTTTATAGCTTAAAATGATTGTCGTTATATAAACCTTAAATGTTGAAAGAAAGTTTGTCTGCGCGCGCACGTGCGTGGCTTAAACCACACAAACATTTTTAACCTTTTCTAATATATCAAAAATATTTCTTGAAAATTTCATGATGATCGGTTAATTAAGGCAACAAAGCGTAACATTTATTAATTAAGCGTTTATTAGTTTTTATTTGTTTTAATTTAATTTATTATTTAAAATTCTTCAGGATTTCCAGCTTTTGGCTCTTCTTTCACAAACAATTTTCAGTCATTAGGTAATATACGTAGGTGGCGATACACTCCACTTAAATACAAAATTTCCGCGGCCTATCGGTATTGAAGAAGTACTGAAATTTTGCGCGGAGTGTATTTTTGAAATGCACGCGAAGTTGAAACTTATTTAAGGACATCAACGCGAGCGAAGCCGCGGGTAAAAGCTAGATATCTCTTTTTGTTTATTTATTTATTTCCCCTTTTTTTGGTTGTTGTTGTTGTTCCCCGTTTTTGGAATGACTCGCAAACGTAAATCTAACATGTCTAGTAATTCATCTCGGGCCCTGGCAGCAAAAATTGCTCGATCCCAAGAATCTTCCGTACATGCACAATTAAGAAGACAAGAATAAGCAAGGCGAAAGAGGTGCAGGGAGAAATAAAAGAGCATTTGTCAATAAATACAATCATGGGTACAGAACGAAGCACTTCATATCCTGCTGAGTTTTCAAATTCACCAGAGCTATCAGGTGTACCCTCCCATAAACTCCAGTTCAAACTAAATATACCGGTTATGCTTAGCGAAATATAGATGCACCTCGACTGCGTAATGGAACGAGGCTTCGGATCACACAATTAGGGCAAAACATAATCGGTTCCACTATTTTAACAGGTGTAGGAAAACGGAAACATGTTATCATACCTCGAATTCCAAGAATCCTCACTGACCTACCATTTCACTTTTAAAGACTGCAGTTTCCAATCCAACTTAGTTCTGCTGTTACTAGTAACAAAGCTCAAGGGCAAACATTACAGGTAGCAGGGATTCATTTGGAAAAGTCATACTTTTCCCATGATCAACTATATGTTGCCTGTTCGCGTGTATCCAAAGCCAGGAATTTATGTGTATTAGCGGCGAATGGAAAAACATATAATATAGTAAACAGAAGCATCCTAGAATAATACTCTTTGCTCATCTGAAAAAGAATTTATGTTTTTGACGTTTTGTTAATACTTTAAACTTTTTGAAATCTTGGTAATGAAAATTATTTATTTTTGTAGTGAGATAACTGAACAAAGCATGTTTTTCATTTAAGATAAGATTGCGATGTTTGATATATCTAAATCGGATTTTAAAAATTATGCAGAATAGCGTCTTAGCGACATCAGTATGGATTTCTTTTTATCTCAATGAAGGAGGGCAGTACTGACTGAAATTTTACGACGAGTGTATTTTTAACTTAAAAATAAGTAATAGTAACCAAAGTTTTATCCTGATTATCCTGGTCAGGCAATAAGAAAACAAATCAAATTATTTTCTTTACTTTTCAATAGTCTTTCAAACTTATTGAAGGACATCAACTCGAGCGAAGCCGCGGGTAAAAGCTAGTTTAATAAATGAAGGTAACACACAAAATGTTAGAAAAACGCCCCTTTGGACGTAATTTAAAATCTGAAACCCTTCAGATTTTCTTTTTTTTTCCTTCTCCACGAGCGGAAAAAAGTCATACATTCAAATAATTTTAACAGAGTGCGTCAACCGCATTTTCGTTTCTATCTCTTACAATAAACACGCCAAATTTCGAAACGCTCCAAAATATAAATTCACGTATATCTTAGAACATTTTGAGTAAAAAACTCTATTTTGTTTTTGCAGGTATGCTGAAAAATACATATACTTTAAGATGATGGCAAAAATTTAATAAGTTATAATTCAAAATATTTTGGAAAATTTTAAAAAATATTTTAAAATACAAATTTAAAAAATAAATCCTGAAAATTGGTGAATTTTATTTGGAATGAACTTAAATTTCGAAATATGAAAGGAAGAATCAAATAAGTTTAATAAAAAAGGAGATATTAGTAAATTTGAATTTAACAAATATTCTGTATTCGTAAAAAGCAAATATAAGCGAATAGACAATATTTGTTAAATTTAAATTTATATTTACTTTTCACGAATAGCGAAAATTTGTTAAATTCAAATTTCATTCTTTGCAGCAATGGCGCAAGAGAATTTATTTAAATTTATTTTCTAGATATATTAATAAATATATACGAAATTCAATTAATATGGAAGAGCTAAACTTTTGAGAGCTAATTTTTTTAAAAAAACAACTCGTGCGATGTTTAAAATGCTTGGCAGTTTGGCATAATTTGAGTCGTAGAATCGAAAGATGGAAAAAAATTGCCATGCCTTTAAAAAAAATGTCCGATTTTGCGTCAAAATACCTATATTAGAACACTGATACATATAAATCCAATGCATCGCTCGTAAGTCGCGCTTTCGAGACATAAAAAACGAAAGTTGAATTTCGACAATCGCCCCAGTAGAACGGGAGATATAGAACTTTTTCCATTTTTTTTTCCTCGCAGTGTGTATGTTCCCCAACAACAAATTAATGTGTAGTAACGCGGCGATAGAAAAGCCCAATTTCAAACAGGTAATCAACTATTTGGGTTTTTGATGTTTGGTAAAGGGCGAATATAGATTTATAACTGGAACCACTTTCGCTTTGTTATTGTTGAGATATCAAACTGATTCACTCCGCTGATCCTTGCGCCACAGGTAAAGAGCGCTCTAATTCCCCTAACCTTGACATCTTTGTCAAGTACTATTGCTTTTCTTTACAGCAAATTCAGATTTAATCCTTAAGAGACAATATATCCGATTATGGGTAATGTTACAAGGTAGATCGAGATTGTTGTAGTTCTGAAAGATAACATATATGTGAAAGGATATTAACCAAATGCTACAGGCTATAAACTTAATGGCTGCCAATTACCCTTCAAAATAGACATTTTTTGTAGGTAAAGAAAATGGAAAATTACTAAGCATAGCTATTACCAACTTGTTATTTAAATAAAATTTAAATTAATTAGTAAAATTGTCATGTCATGCAGAAATGGATCACCATTGGTATTTACAAAGATTAAAAGACAGGAAAAGTTAAGTTGTTAACCTTTAGCGTTATGCGGAAATTATCGTTAAAACAAACAAAGAAATTTAACTTAAAAATATGAAAGCTTTCAGATTTTACATAACGCTCCAAATGGGCGTTTTTTTAACGTTTTGTGTGCCACCTTTATTTACTTAACATCATTGTCTTCGCATTTAAACCCAGAAAATTCAATTCAGTATATATACAATCGCATATATACGTGAGCAATATCGCATGAGCATATCTTTAGAATTTCCAATATACAGTCTTGTGCGCTGGAGGTAAAAAATGGATTTTTTTATTCTGTACAGTATTGCCATTGCTCGCTATGAAATCGTTGAGTTAGTTAATCAAAAATTAGTTAAAGTGTTACAAAATATGAAGTAGATAATAAAACAATTTCCAAATTTCGGCTTCCAGATGCCTATATTCAGGTGGAAACGTACGTTATTCATGATCTTACAGATTCTTACAGATTCTCCATCATTTGATTTCTTTAAATATAATGCAGGGCTCTAATATTTGGTGGCAACAATTTGAAAGTGAAACCCCGTTTTATAATGGACGACGCAAAGTGCCAAAACGGAATTAATAGTCTTCATTGTCCTTTGGGGCTAATAATCATCTTCCGTTCCATCTACATTGTTAGATATACTACATTCTTTAATGATTTCTGAATTATATCGGGTTTCTTCCATGCTTTTATTACCCACTCACACCCTATGTCTAGACTGGCATCATGCTTCTGGCCTCCCTTTCTTTCCTTATTTCTTCCTTGCTTCAATGTTTACCTCAAAATCCCGACTTCAAATGACTACAGAAAGAGAAAAAAAAGCATTCTTTTCTGAAATAGTGTTTCCCTTTTCTCGAAACCTTACAATAATATTCTTGTGCAGACCTGCATTGAATTCAACGCTCCCTCTTTGCAGAATTATTTACTTCATCGAGTATTTCCTCCACATACATATTGCTCCACTTAAATTCAGTAAACCATTTTTTGAAAGCCTAGGAAATATCTTCGATTGAACGATTTCAAAAGTTAAGAGCATCGCAATGTATCTTTCAGGTTTCTTCGTAAGGAACAGAATGCACGTTATGAGGCGAATATATATTATTATTTATTAATGCTAAATTATAATAGCATTATGCTTATCTATATATCTATCTATATATATAAGCGAAATACCACTGACCTATCACGAGATCTCCGAAATTATACACCCTTTTGACTTGAAATTTTGCATACATACTCATTCCACGATGTAGACGCGCGCTAAGAACGGATTTTACGTAAATCTTGTCCAAAATGGACTTTTGTTATACTATCACAGGAGGCACTAAGTCCAAATTCTTTTTTATGTGTGTGTGAGTTTTTACATAGAATCACTGACTGGCACTATATTTCCCGACTTTAAATTTTAAAAAAATTGCATTTATTATCAATTCGAAATTAGGCATTTCGTCCATATAAAAAGTCTAGGTTCACATTGAATAGACAGTGTGCCCAGCAAAGCGGGCGGTTGTTAGATAGTATTTTATAAGATTGTGTTTTGCATTTCTTCTTTCTCATATTTTATAAGATTATATATTACATTTCTTCTTTCTTATATTTTATAATTATAAAATTATATATTACATTTCTTCTTTCTTATATTTAAAAACTGTAAGATTTATTTCTTCTTTCTTATATTTTCTATTTTAAGATGTTTTATTCTGTTATATATTTCATTTATTCTTCCTCATATTTTATATTATAAGATATTTTATAATTATAAGATAGTATATTACATTTTTTCTTTCCTATAGTTTACAATTATAAGACTATATATTACATTTTTCTTTCTTATACTTTATATTACATTTTATTTTATCATATATTACATTTATTCTTTCTTATATTTTACATTATAAGGTATTTTATAATTATAAGATTGTATATTACATTTCGTTTTTCTTATACTTCATAATTATAAGATTATATATTATATTTGATCTTTTTTCTTTCTTATTCTCATCTTTCTCATACAATATATTCTTTAATGTAATTCTTCTCTTACATATTCTTTCATACGAATTTAAAATAGAAGTAACTAAATTCATGATTGGACGATTTCAGAAGTTAAGAACATCGCAATGCGTCTTTCACGTTTCTTCGTAAGAAGAGAGTGCGCGTTATGAGGCGAATATACGTTATGTTCCGGCTTATAACGCGAATTTTTAATACAAAAAAATAAGATCGAAATTTACGGGTGCCCGTTATATGTGGATATCAAAATGATAATTTAAAAAGAAGGAACAGAAGAGCATGCAGATATTACATTTCTACATGTACTTAAATGCTGTTTGTTTAAAACAACTACCGCAACTTGTGAACTTAAAAATTTTTATTAGCGCATAATTTTAATCATGGAATAATTTCATTTATGTAAAACGTCTTAATTATTGTGTTTTCATTCATTCAGGGATGACATCTGACTCCTCATTAGGACAATTCTTTTGGGCCAGAAGTGCATTCCTACCCGAAATTATGTCTGTTTTTGCTCGAAACCCTAGAACACCATTCTTGTGCACACCTGCAGTAAAATCATCCACTACCTTTGCAGAATTATTTATTCCCTCAAGCTGTTCTTCCCACACACATATTGTTCCGCTTATCGCTAGTCAATTTATAAGGTATTTCTTCCACCTTCCACCTTTCCACCGCCATTCCTTCGTGGTGTAGTGGTCAGCACGCTTGGCGCATACTCGAGAGGTCCATGGTTCAAATCCCGGAGAGGGTATTGCTCATTAATCATGTCTCCTGCATAAAAAAACCTAACTATTCTACAGTGACTCCCGAACTAAAAAGTTGGTGAATGATGATTCTCCACCACCAGGATTTGGCAATTGGGTCCCCTAATCCCCAGTGGCCCTTTAAAAGGGGGAGCAGATAAGGTATTTTTCCAGCCTTCTTATCACGCTCGACGCGTATTCGTGAAGTCCGTGGTTGGAGTCCCGGCAGCTTAAAGGCAAACCGCACATTGAGCTGATCAATGTTAATGAATTTCGCTTACTGCGCATGCTCCATTTGGCGCGGGAGAAAATACTGGCAAATAAAAATAAACAGCCCTACACAAGCCTGTTCATCATGTAGGCCTTAGCGACTCTTTACGATTGCAAAACTATGGACACTTTTTTTGTGCTTATTACATTTGCTTCTGTTTCATTTCATTTCAGTTTATTTTGTTCTAAAAACAGTGCATTTAATATCAGCTATTTGTAATAATTTCTTTAGCTTTAATTCAGTAATTTAAACTAGATATATTCCTTAAGTTGTTAAAGTATTTATGAATGGAACGCATGGTAAATAATCGATTGCTTTTATTCCTCAGAAGTAGAATCAATAAACAACATCATGTAATGTTTCCTGTTTCGTAATCCTTCTTAAACGAAAATTTGGGGAGTTTACAATTGATATTTACACCTAAGTAATGAAGCAACGTACAACCTAACAAGTTTTAAAACCTAAAGTCGTAATTGCGCCAGATTCTCTTCTGGGCATGCGCAGTGTGCGTAATTTGTTTAACATTGCAGTTTGTTTTTACAAACTGTACAAATTCAATATACTATTGTTCCGAAGTCTACAAAAAAATCTTGGAAGGAGAAACTTTAAAAGGTAAGAGGATCGTACACGTATGTCTCCAGTTCCTTCTTAAAAAAAAGGGTGCGCGTTATACGGCGAATATACCTGAAAATTAAAAAACGTAGTTTGAAATTATACGTGTGCGATATACACCGGTCCGCGTTATACGCCGGAATATACAGTACATTTGTTTAAAGAGTAATAAAGAGACTTTTACTCTATCCTGGTATTTCAGGTAGCGTTATTCAGTTATTAATTGTATAAATATTTGATATTAATACTACTATAACATGTAATTGTGCACTTCCCGTTTTGATAATAAATTATTATTTTGTTACTTTACAGCTTTTGCGCAATTATTAGGCAATTGATTGACATTAATTAAATTGTTTATTTATATATATATATGCACTGTTAGTCGGCTTGTAAATTTAGTTTATTTTATTCTTATATGTTGGTAAATTGTGCATTTTTTGCTTTAAAAATTATTGAATTATGTTGTTCTCATGTTCCGGTTAAGGTTGTTAGGTCTTCAGTTAATCTGCATGTAATAGTTGTAGAATTATCAGGAGTTTGAAAGTTGTTTAAGTGCTGCTAAGCCTAATGGAATAGCCACATTTGCTTACATTTGAAACTTAGCAGAATCGTAAATTAAGTCGGTTTTGGGGCCTTTAGTGTTTTTCTGCCAAGTGCGACCAAAAGTAAACTTTCAGTTTTGTGCATCGAAAAGTCTGACTTCCTGCCCGATGACCGAATTGCTTGTTTTTGCGTAGAAACTAATTTTTAATTGTAAAAATTGTTCTTTTAATTGTTTTAACTGCATGTAGTATTTAATACTGTAGTAACTGCACGTTTTTCCATATTTTTCAATTTTTAATAAAAATATTTTGAGTTTTCATGTATGTTTGCTTTGCCGCGAAGTGAGAACTGAATTAATTGAATACGAAATAAATCTCTAATTAAATTCGAGGAAATAAGTTTAAATGAAATGCAGCAAAAAATGTGTATAATTTAATAGGTTGTTCAAGGAAGTCGTGTGGTAGATACATTAGATTCTTTTACGCAATATTTTCAAAACCTGAAGTTTCAGAAAAAAGAGGTTGAATTTATCATTATTTGAAGTCAGAAAACCGAGACACTTCAGTACACCAATAGAACAAATAGCTTTGTCGTTTACAAGCGTGTCAAAGCTGCACTGGTTTTCTTTCGCAAAGATTGCTTGTTTCTACATATTATCTTACTAAGTTGGCCTTAAGTAAAAGACAAGCTATCCTTTAACTAAAAGTAGGTCATTATTGACTTTAAGCCTTTTTTATTTATAAGGGTTATCAGAATTTTAATAGCAAGAGATTAGAAAACTGAAAGCTATTAACTAGAAACACAATTCCTAAATCGGAACGAATTAAACAATAAAATTCATACTATGAGTTGTAATATCCTTTTGGAACTAGGGTATGTCGATATTTTTTTAAATACTCTACTAAAGATCGCAACCGACTTCTCTCAGCTTAAATTTTGTATGTGTTAAATAATATGTCGTTTATCCTCCAAAGCTGGAGACTATAGTGGATGTTTACTCAATTTTTAGAACTATTTCGGTGCCTTTTAATTTTTGTTTAGAATAAAAAGAGTCTTTTTTTTAATGTTCGAACTAATAGCCTTTTATCTGAAATAAAAGTCTGCACTGGGATTTCCCTGACAGAATGGCTTTTCGTGAAATTTCTAGGGCGTATTGATTTCATTCTTCTTTTACTACCTTTCACAGTTCATAAATCGTAGGCCCACCAGCTGCCCGGCAGTAAAGTCGCTGAACACTGGTAGTTCGGTCCGAGGTTCGAATCCCGCGAACGGGCAGGCTGCATGGGCTTTTCTTGATTTTCCCCATGCGTAACGTGTATACGAGCTAGTTTCCCTTAGAACGTCCTCCACGAAGGTATCCTTTCCTTAGGCAGATAGCCTTTGAGGTTTTGCCGTAATCACATAAACGAAACGAATCAATCATGGTCAGTTTGCGCTTACAAAAACCCTTTTCAAGTGACCACCGACACAATAATACCTAGAAGAAATGTCAGGAAACTTTACAGGAATGCGCTGAAAAAGTATATATGCAATCTGTATCAGTCTTCATTTTTTCAAGGAACTCAGTAAAATAGTAACTAATAAAGAGTACTATACTTTTCGTAATAAAAAATAAAACGGTACTTTTCGAAGTATGACATGTTAATTTCTCTTCATAAAGTTTCATCGGTTGAAAGTTATTGGAATAAAGAAACGGAACATCTTCTGTAAATATCGGACGCAAAACGTTGCCTTGAGAGGGTTTTAAAACTTTTTTTCCTTTTTCGTATTTTTGATTTCATTTGTACGAGAATCTTGCGGACCCCTTACAGCAATTTTCTTTCCATTGACTGAACCTGATATTTACACAGCGAAAAAAAAGGAGGGGAAAACAGTTCTATATCTCCCGTTCTACTGGGCCGATTGACGAAACTCAACTTGCGTTTTTCATGTCTCGAAAGTGCGTCTTATAATATGTATTAGATTAATATATAGCATTTTTCTAATGTAGATATTCTGACACAAAATCGGACGTGTTCTGAAATGATATGCCAATCTTTTTCCATATTTCGATTCTTCGACTCAAATTAAGCCAAGCTGCCGAATTCCGAAAAATTCGCGCAAGTAGTTTTTAAAAAATTAGCTCTAACATTTTAATTCCTCAATGTTAATTGAATTTGGTATATATTCTTTAATCTCTCTTTTTTTATTAAACTTATTCGATTCTTTAGGTTCGTTCCAAATAAAATGCTCCCATTTTATATGATTTTTTTAAGTTTGTATTTTGTAATAATTTTTATAAATTTTTCGAAAAAAAAGTTTGAATTATAAGCTGTAAAATTTTTACCATCATCTTAAAGTAGACGTATTTCTAAGCACACCTGGAAAAAATTATTCGTACAAAATTTCCGAAGATATACGTGAAATTATACATTGGCGCGTTTTGAGATTTGGTATGCTTGTGGAAAGCGATAATAACGAAAATGTGGTTTACGCATTTTGTTAAAATTATTTGAAAGTAGGAACGATGTGACTTTTTTTTCCGTCCGTGCGCAATGTAAAAAGGGAAAGGAAAATAGGTTACCATATATTAAGAAAGTCTTCGAGTGAATTAATCTTGGTGGAAACTGAAAAAAAATGCGCCAAGATAATTTTTTTAAATTTCTCCATAAATGTGTCATTAAAAACTGCAAAATTTAATATTTACGCATAATTTGAGTCGTAGAATAGAAATACGGAAAAAAAAATTAACATGTCATTCCAGAAAAAGTCCGATTTTGTGTGAAAACACGTATATTATAGCGCCCTATGATTTTGCATACAGTATAGAACGTGAAGTATACTTTTTGGTTCCTTCTGATATGGTGCTTGATTCACATTATCTACGGTTTCATGCGCTGTTACCAAATTCAACGAGTGTAGCGTGTGTCCGCTCCGTTGGAAAATCCACTAAACGTTTACAACCGCATTCTTCACTCTCGGATTAGATTATCTTTTCTACTTTTTGTCTGCGAATCCACTCTTTGCGAGGATATTGCTCATTTTTCATTCTCCTGCTTCGAAATAACCTAATGTCTCTACAAAATTAAATCGTTACAGCTGTGGTCTATTACTTATTTAATTCAATCTTTGAACCCTACAAACATTAACAAGCAAATAATCGCTTAAGTGTGTGAACAAAGACGTAAGACTTAAGAAGGGTTAACTACCCTTTATTTGTCAAAATAAACACAATCAACTCCTAACTCGGAGTATACAGCAAAGCCTCCACTTGGACTTGAACTTAAATGAATAGGAAATTGAACTTAATAAGAGGGTACATAGACCTTAAAACCCTTAAGGTCTCCGAACATGTGACTGTTGCAAGAATTGGGATATTTTTTTTATTTTATATGAAACGCAATTACTTCCAACTTTTTACAGCGGACTGCATAATATAGCTGCTTTCTGAACTAGTAACCAGAAAGTTTTTGTTGCCACAAATATTTTTATAATTTAATCTGCTTTGTGACAAAATGTTTTATGCGTTCACGCCATGCTTCCACTTTGCGCGCACAGTTTAAAACATTATGGGGCATAATTTAATTACATATTTAATATATAGCTTTTGTAACATTTGAAAACTACTGTGAACCAAAAATCCTAAGAATTTCATATTAAATTTTTATTTTATTTGGAGTTGAGCTTATAAAATGTAGTTTATTAAAAAATCTGTAATGTTTTCGTGCATAAAATTTTTAACATTAAAATATTCATCAGATTTCTGATTCAGTTAGAAGATAGTGCCCATATAACGAATTCCAGAAAATTTCAAGTATGTATGTATCATTAGCCACTTTTAAAATATCATGCGCTCAAGGTGGAAACATGACGTGAATGCGTAAAAAATTTTGACACAAAGCAGATTAAATTGTAAAAATATTTGTGGCAAAACAAAATTTCTTGTTACTAGTTTCCAAAGCTATTTTATGTTAAATATTATATTAAATATTAAATGTCGGTTCACCCTACCAAATATTGCAACTCAGTATTATGGTTAAAGAAATTGAATGTCGAAGAATGCGCATAAATGTATGTATGTTTCTCGCATAAGACGATACCTAGAGCCATCGAATTTTGAATGA